>VZSZ01007530.1:155109-183235 GCA_013398815.1 Ibidorhyncha struthersii
GGGGGGGAGTCTCCCACTCTGGAGCCATTCCAACCCCGCCTGGACGCCGTCCTGTGCCACTGCTGGAGGTGCCCCTGCTCTGGTGGGGGGTGGCACTGGGGGAGCTCCAGAGGGCCCTCCCAACCCTCACCAGTCTGGGATTCGGTGAAATATCTCAGCTTAGTGAACATTCCTGCCAGTTCAGAGGAAAGGCAGAACTGCCTCTCCCCTTTGCCCGGCTGAGGGAGGGGACAGCCCTCGCCCCGCCGGAGGACGCGCAGCGCCTGAGCAGCCTTTGCATCGCTGCTGCGCTGCGCCCGTCACCCGTGCTGCCAGGGCTGCCAGGGTCACACAGCCTGCAGCACGAGGCTTGGCTTTTCAAACCAAATGCCAAGTCTTTTTTTTTTTTTTTTGAGGAAAGCCTCCACCCCTTCACAGTAGCAACAGTCAAATCGAAGTGTGTTTGGGATTTAATTTATCACATTTAAAGCTCTACAGGACAAGTTGCTCAGGCAGCAGGGTGAAGGACGTAAGAAATAGACTCCGAAGCTCATGATGAAGAGAGGAGCCAGAAAAAGGCGTTTCACAGGTTTGTCCCTCATTACGTAGCTGACCGCTGCTACCCACTCCCCGCTCCATCACTTGCACCCTGGTGGAAGACGACCTTAAGCTGAGGGTTTCATCGCAGCTCAGACTTGCTCTGGCTTCGGAGTCAGACCGAGCCAGTCCCGGTTCTGCAGGAAGACCCTGAACCGGTACGGCAAAAGCTGACGTGAAGGGAGTTGAACAAATCGTTTCAAGGGAAAGCTCAGATTTAGGTTTCAGTCCCTCAGCAGCCGAGAGCTCAGAAGCTCT
The DNA here is from genome assembly GCA_013398815.1 of Ibidorhyncha struthersii. Taxonomy (NCBI): domain Eukaryota; kingdom Metazoa; phylum Chordata; class Aves; order Charadriiformes; family Charadriidae; genus Ibidorhyncha; species Ibidorhyncha struthersii. Next base: position 155,944 of record VZSZ01007530.1, read on the forward strand.
GTCCTTCAGCAGAGAGGGGACGTGCCAGCCCCAGGTCTAACGCTGCCTGTTCTTGCCTACACGGGTAACTCTGACTCAGGGGAGTAACTGTCTGCAGAAGTGATTCTTTATATGGAAATATCAACTCACAAGCACCTTTCCAGTGCCAGCTCCAAAGCTGGTGTTTATTTATTCATTTTCATTTTTAAAAAGCTACTCAATCCTCGGCGTGAGCCGTCGCTGGTACATAAAGACAGCTGACGCTTGCCTACACGCTCACAGCACCACCGCTTTCTGACTTACTGCATTAAAGCGATGTACTTGGGGACAACCCCAGTACGAAAGGCACTGTATAAATCCAAATTCTATTAGGCACTTCATGCAATACATGTTCATTGTACGGTACTTCACCAGGGCTTTATCTTAAAAAGAGAATGGAACACAAGACTTAGAAAAATGGTTTGCTTACAATCAGCAAAGAATTATTATTCTGGTGCCGTGCTAATACATTGTCATACAAATGCCAAGACAGCCTGATAAGAGTTCCACTGTTTAAGTTGAAGGCTTCTGTTCTGTCTTGAGATATTTGGGCTACATTGTTATTCTTAAATCATTTCTATTTATAATATGGAGAGCGGGCCTGAATTGAAGACAATCTTATGCTATTTTTTTTCTACTGTTCAGTTCTAACTAGTCAAGGCCATTCCCAAATATTTAATTAATAGATTTAGTCTGAATAGTTGGGTTTTTTTTCAGCATCTGAATCCAATCTTTCAGTGGATTTCAGTAAATCATCCCTGAATGCTTTTTTTTGTTTGTTTTTACTTAGATACAGTTTTTGCACAGCATCAATCATTCTGCTCTTTGACAGGAAAAAATGTTTTCTAAATCTGACTTGCTTTATTGTTCTCCATTACATAAATAAAATGATTTATGGAGTAAGAAAAGGAGAGAAAGAAGAAGGAAGCATCGTCTGATGTTTTTAGAATTATTTTTTCTTTATCCTGAGATTTATGCATTTTTTTTTTCTTCTGGACTTGTGTTTGTACCAAAGGAGAATCTCAACTTTCTGCTGACCTCTGCTCCCTATCTTTTGCACCGTGCCCCCGAGATTAGTTAAATGTCAGATGGCTCAGTTTTGGGCGAGACGATGCCGGGAGATCTGAAGAGCTCTCATGAGCCTGACAGCGCCGTGATGCTCAGAAACCCTCCGTCCGGCTGCTTCGGCACGGCAGCGCGGGTGAGCGGGATCAGAGCGGGTGCTCCCTATGGCTGCAGGAGGCGGGAGTCTCGCCATGGAAACATGGGGCCCAAACACACACACACAGACACACGAATGCACATGAATCAAAATTAATGGTTGCTATGGTGATGGAAGACAAATGATGCTTTTTGCAGATTCATCGATGGCGCCGTGTCAGATAATCAGGTGCCACAGGGCTGCAGGAATTCTTCACCGGGGTCTGCCTCCAGCTCTCTTCAGTTGTAACTGAGTCAAAGACACTCAGGGAAAAAAACCCAAACATACCTGTAGGTAGTTCTCAGCCGTGAGCCTTCGCTCACGGGGAGAGAGTGAGTGCATCGCACTTCCGTGGCTGCTCCGAGGGATGTTGATGTGGTTGATGGTCCACTACTGGCTTTAATGGGTTGCAGGACATCCCTGAGCTGGCCCAGCTGTGCCGCTCGCGCTGCACACGTGTGGCTGTCATCCTTGTGTGAAGCACCTCACTTCCTTCTGTTGTGCCCAGGACCAACACTCTGCCTGAGGCCAGCAGAGAGGCTGGAGTACGGCACCGCTGCAGTTGCTTACCTCGCATAAGTGTAGCAACAACAGCTATCGGCACTACATTTCCATTATGCTTTTTTATTGAAGAATCTTAAATAGCAGGCACTACCAAAGTATCCATATCTTGCCGGATAAACAGTATGCAGAGAAACAAGACTGGTGGTATCTTCACGGAGCTCTGGTTTATAGAAAAGGTCTGGGTAAGAAAAATCTTAGATGTAACTTAACTGCCTTTGGTACCATTTTTCTGGGGCAGACGATACTAGGGAAGTATCATTTGTCATAAGTACATTCTTGTAGTACTCAGAGAATCAATTTTTCAGCTCTGTGTTATCTATTGCTGCTCCTTTTATGTTCTTATTGCTTACTATGAGTTTCTGTTTGAGAGAAAAAAAGTAAGTATATTTCAGAGTGATTGGAGTCCTACACGCAGCTTTTGTGTGATATATTCAATATTTTATGATTCCTTTCTTGTTAAGTATTTCTAAATAGCAGTACCTTTTAGGCTGACTAAGAGAAATCGGATTTGCTTTTATTGAACGTAAGCGTATGCACATTGTAAAAGGTGATGGAATCATACAGGTGTGGGGAAAGCTTAAAGGTTGAACTATTACATCTCTAAAGGAAAACAGAAGTCTGCTGGAAGGAAGAGCTGCATCTTTTGACCTTTATGTCATCACAGTTTTGGAACAGAATCCAGGATGAGAAGTCAGAGGTAAATTTTTGTTCAAAGCCTGTCATTTAGCCTGACGTTATACGCACCTTCCTGGCAGCAGCGGGTTAAACGCTTTCCCCTTCGAGCAAAGCAGCAGTGGCCGCAGGCTGGACCCCGGGTCGGTCGGGTGCTGCTTGTCGAGCGGGACGGGAGGGCGCTTCCCAGCACCCCGGCTCCTGCAGCGTGGGCTGCTCCGTCCGCCCTCGGGTGAGCGGTTTTATCAGCCTCCACCTGCGCTTGCTTTGGTCGTATCTCTGCGAACTGCAAGGCATCCGCGTCTCTGGCTGGGTGTTTGAAGCCCTGTAGCAGAGGAGGTTCCCCACTTCAGTTTAGACGGTGACAGACGTCCTGGGATTTGCAGAAGTTTTGAAGCACATCCCCAGCACCTGTTCCACTGTGCTGGGAAGGGAAAGAAGACTAAAGAATCATACTGTAGCCTTTGCCTTTATGTACATGGTCATAGCAGGCTTAGTCTACCAACAAGTGAAAAAGGTGTAAGAGTTGTTAAGGTAAAGAAGGAATTCAGTGACAAAAAAGCGTTGCAATCAGTGATGGAAATTACTGAGGTTTCCTCTGAAGTATATAGCTGATTATCAAAACCTCAAACTTTAGAACACCAAGAAATAAAGACTATTACTATGTATAGTTATACATATGCTGTAATAGTGATTTTTATTAGAATTTTCAGGCCGCTTGTGTAGCTGATTATCAAAACCTCGAACTTTAGAATACCAAGAAGTAAAGACTATTACTGTATATAGTTGTGCATACATTATGACAACGATTTTTGTTCGAATTTTCAGGGTGTCAGGGTGTGATTCACTGCACACAGCAAGGCAGTGCAGAGGTTCCCGAGCAACCGGTGACTGACTGCCAGACAGCACAAAAATTAGCAGGGAAATGTAACCTGTACGGAGCTTTGGCCTCCCCAGTCAGATTGTTCCCAGTACCCCCATGTGCTTGTTCAAGTCACAGACCGTGTTAGCCGCCATGCTGCTGAAGAAGGACCAGCAACAGGTTCACATGCTCTCTTCTCCGTGGAGCAAAGGAGGACAACCACTGCCGTATACTGTCACATCTGGGGGCTGCTCTGTGTTTTCCCAAGCAGACTGGGCAGGCAGATCATAGCTGAGCTCTCACTGTGTCTTCTGAGATGTCTTACATGATTTCTTATTTACATTAGTGGAAATAAAATACCGGAAGTTAATTTTATAGACCATCATAATCATTGATGCAAGCACTAAGCCCATTCACTCAAATAAAAATTCTGGAGTTTATTCAATCAAGAAAATATATTGAACTGATTTGTGCCCCTGGGTCAGGAAGGCAGTGCAGAGCTTTGGGAACCCTCTCTCTCTGCAGTGCCAGAACGGTGGCTAGGGAGGCCAGTGGGGAAGTTGAGCCGGGAGCGGAGGGTGAGAACTGCTCCCTCCCCAGTGGGGAGCTGGGATGCAGAGCAGCAAGTGCTCTGGGCGCCGGCCACGGTCTCTGAGCATTCCTGTGTTTGGAGACTGAATGTCTAAAGTCTGACCCAATGCACAGCAGGTAGGAGCAGAAAACCCTCGCAGCCTGCTCCGCCTGGTAGGACCTCAGCAGATGCTGACCTTGGAGTGCCTTCCTGGACAGCGAGCAAACGTTTTCTGTGTTACAGCTGCTATCCGATGATGCCACTACGGCGTTAAGAAGCATTTTAGCCTCCTGGCAGGTGGAACAATGGTGCGGTGATGGCTGCTGCTGCCCACCCTGCACTACTGGAAATGGTCTCTTTCAAGTCCTCGACAGACTTACATTTCCTGACGTTACTGGGCAGATGTGGAGCCAGTCTCGTGGCTGAGGCCTGGGACTCTACAAGTCTGTCTTCTTGCTGCACTTACCGAGTCCTTAACAAAAAGAACGCAAAATATAAAGGAAAGTCAGTAAAGGAAAAGGGAACTCTCTATCAATGCTTTCTCGGTTACGGCTTTTTAGAGCCAACCTGTTTAACATAAAATTGTGTTCAAGGACCAGTCCCTCTAAAGGAGAAAATGAATATTAGGTAGCCAGTATGAGAAAGAGAATAGCATTCTCCCCTGGACAGCCCAGTGCTGTATGCTCGTAACGTTTTGTTAGGAGATGTGCTCTGCTCATGTATGAGTTTGAAAGAAAAAAATCCATTTCTAGTTGTTGTCAAGATAGGGAGAGAGAGAAAAAAATCCTTTTCTGGAACAAATGAACAAAAGAAAACAAAATTCAAGGTCACAGCTAAATATAACACATAAAAAAAGAAAGTGAGTCCAATAGGCATCAAGTAGCTGTTCAGGCACAGCAATCTAATGAAACCAATTGTCCCTGACCTATTCTATTAACATTCTGAAAATGCAAACATACACTTACAGCCTGTGTACTTGCAAAAACCCCACCCAGACAGGAGGGCCCTTAGGGCGATACAACCACCTGAGAGAAAGAAGACAAAAGCAAAGCTAAAGTACATCGTTGAGATTATTGACCTTTTGCCCTATATCGCAGCAATACCTAAAGCAGAGATTCCACTTTGCATGTCACCCACTAAGATACAGAGTATTCACAGACAGCTCTGTATGTAAGAGCCAACTTCAGAATTCTTTCAGCTCATGATATTGGCGAGGTTTTACCCCAGCTGGCAGTCAGGACCACGCAGCCACTCGCACAGTTCTCCCCCTTCTCTCCAGAAGGGCAGGGAGAAGCGGGAGAAAAGGGGAAAGGGAAAGGAAGAAACCTCATGGATTGAGATAAAGACAGTTTAATAGAACGATAACAGAAAATGAAAATAACAATTAATAATGACACAAGTCACTCTCACCACGCGGTGAACTGGTACCTTCCCTAGCAGTGATCACAGGTACCGCCACCCCCGGCCGACCCCCGTATCTATACTGAGCATGACATCTATGGTATGGAATATTCCATTGGCCTGGCTCATTGTTCCGTCTGTGCTCCTTTTCAAGTTTCTATGGGAAGCTGGAAAGAATCCTTGAAAAGTATAGGCATCACCTAGCAATCACTAAAACAATATGCATTATTGACATTCCTTTCACAGCAGTTGCTACAAAGAAAAGTAACTCTTTCCCAGCTGAAACCAGGACAGATATATAACTGCTCTCAAAGGCACCGAGCTGCCGTGTATGCCCATCCTCTGAAACGCAAATGCAGGAGGCATCTGCACTCGCAGTTACCTCTCTCACCTGCTGCCAGCAGCAAAGTGACAGGCAGCACAGACTTATCCACCAAGCACCAGGACAAGCTCTTGCTGCCCCAGCTTTGTTGCTGTCTCTGCCTATGCTGCAGTCCCCCCTCCTGAGCGCAGCGCAGGCATGCGGCTCGGAAAAGATCTGGGTTACGCTCTCCAGTTCATGATTAGCTTTCTGGCCAACCAAGCAGCTCTCTGGGCAGGTTGCTGCAAACTTCAGATGATAGGAGAGAGGGAAGCGCAGGCATATCATATCAGTCAAAGGACTTCCATTGTACGGAAAAGCTTAAACTGTGCTTGGGGCTCTGACAGAGCACGTGATGTCTGAGCAGAGAGAAGATGGATGGAGCCATGCAAATCCTCGGCATGCTCCCGGTGAGAGCAGTACCTCTGTAACAAAGGGATTGCCAGAGCAGGCTCGGTGAGGCCAGAACTCCCACATGATCCTTGGCCATGCTCAAGACATCACAGTCTTAGCACATGAACGTGCCAGAAGAGACACAAAATGATCTCCACTTTGCAGTCCCGACTCTGCAAGGTGAGACCTACCTGTTGCAGCAGGCATGGTCCTTAGCGATTTCCTGAACTTTCCCCTCTCCCTTACACTTGAATTCAGCAAATTGTTCAGAGAACTCAGCAACAGATAAAAATGTTCAAATTGCTCCTCTGAAGAAAACTCTTCCAAGTTTTGGAATGAGAAAGATTTCAACCTTTCTCAACAGTCTGCTGAAAGAGGCAGACCCGGGCAAGCCAGGCGATTCCTCTTGCCTCTCATAAAGCAGTGGCTGTGGTTTGAAAAGCAAGGTGATGGCTTCCATTTCGCCTTTAACCTTTTGGCATATGGAATCTTGAGAAAAAAAATCGCTAACAGAAATTCCTAGATTGGTGGCTGAAATTTTATTAAATCTGAATATAGAAAATAATAAGGGGGAGGAAGTGCCCGTTAGCAATCGGGCACTTTAGATAAATGTCAGATAGTGAGTATGTGCATTAATTTGCTGCATAGGTTGTTCTGAGTTGTCACATTCTGGACAACATGTAAGAGCCGTGCCTTCTGCAGCACTTCAGAGCTCAAGACGCATGGACTGTGCCCGGGAATCCTTGTAGCATGTTTTGTCTCTTCTGAGATTTTTGACTTGAAACTGCGTTTGTTTATCTTCAAGCGCTACACTGTGCAGGTTCCCATAATTTGCATTTCAAACTTGGCAGAGGGAGAAGAATAAAAATACATAAGGCAAATTTTACTATTATCTCTGAATTTCTGTGGTTTTATCAGTTTCACTCAGAATCCAGCATGTCTCTGTAAGGCTGTTTTTGAAAGATAAAAATATGAATTTCAGATTGCTAGAGCAAAATATATTGATAAAAAAAGGAAGAAAAAAATAATTGGAGGAAAAGCATACACCGATGCATTAAAACAATCCTCAACAATTATGAACCAGACATAGAATGTGCATTCTTAATTGTGGGAGACATTTCCCGACGAGAGTCAGTCACAGTCTTTATCAGTCTGAGACTGCTTCTTGCTGCTGTCATCTTGGGTTGCGGGTAAACATCGCTCTGATCACATTAATTTTTACGATTCCAAGGAACGGCTTTGAGTTGGTTTTTAATCAATAGCAGTGGGGTTACAAATGTGTGCATAAGCTCTGAATTCAGCTTTTGTCTCCTTCTAAAATTCTTTCCAGTGATAGTGAACTTCCTTTTTGACTCCCCTGCCAACCTTTAATCATGTAAATGTGCATTTAAATTTGCTTAATAGTAAAGCGAAGTTTACTCTGCCTTTTCAGAAGGATTCCAGAGTTTGTAGGTTCCTTAATGATGGCAGCCCCACCTGAAACACTATGATGAAGCCTGAGAATCAGATATGAAGTCAAACATCTGTCATATTCCTCTACCTTTGAAATTTCAGTCCCTGAAAAATCTCTCATGATTACTAAAGCATTTTCATTACTTTATGTTGCAAAAGGCATATGCTGATAATGCATATACAGACCAGTATTTTGTTAGTACAAAACTGGATTGAGCAAATGGAACTGATTAAAATTACCAAGGGAAAAAAGGGTTAGTTTTAACCAGGGTTAGTTCCCCAGGTTAATTCCCTGGATAGCCACAGAAATGGTTATACCCGCACCAGTTGAAACAGAGCAGGAATAAATACCTGGTGCTGGAAAAGAGGAAGGACGTTTCTTTCGGTGGCAGTGTGGGTTTGACATGATTATGGAGTAGCAGCTCGTGCAGCCCATTTGCAATCAGCGTGCAAACCACAGTAACAGATTACGCTTCTGCTTGTGCCTTTGTGGGCTGGGAAGCACAGCTCGGTGTGCAGCAGGCACACTCGTTCTCACCCTGCCTGGGAGCATGCGTCCAGCAAACTCCATTTCCCTTACTCCGTGGACAACGTTTGACTAATATACATTCCTTTTATAAGTTTAGGTAGCTCTCGTAACACAGTATACAACCCCTTCTGCTTTCCACACGTTCCCCTTATCTTCAGTTCTAGACAAACAGAAATAGCTGCCTTTTTATTTTGGCTGATTCTTAGGCAATTTATAGAGTATAAAAGTTAATCCACAGTGGGAGAGAGAAGGCACAAAATTTCAGTTATTTTTCTCCTTGAAGCTCTCAAAGCTTTTTCTAAACAATGCACTTTTATTTGGATAATAGAACTTTAACCTTTTTAGATCAAACATGCTCGCTTCACATTTTTACTGTAGCAGAGTGGCTATTCCACACTGGAAGCTGGCTGTTAAAGCCGAGGGAATGCACGGACCACGGGAAGCACAACGTGGGAACACCGAAGGGCAGGGAATATGGTGGAAGCACAAGCATCTGATCAAAGTCAGGTCTTCTCAACGGGGTGAATCCTCTGCTTAATCCAAAGCTTGTGGTGGAGGGCCTTTTCACTTCCTTGTTCTAGCTTCTTGCAAGAAGAAAATCAAATTAATATCCTCCCATGGGTGCCCATTTGTCTTGCAATGGCCCTAAGCACTCCTCTCTGAACGCTCCTTAAATGGAATACAATTATTTGAGAAGGTGCCTAAAAACCTCTGAGAGATGAACAGGCAAGTTGTTGTCAAAAGGGGGTTTTAGTAGCGATTTCTTTTTTTTTTCCCCAGCTGAGAACTATTAGGCCAATTAGAAGGTCCAGGCAGTTGCAAATGATACAGGTAAACAGAAAAATGCTGATAATACTGATGACTGGTTTTGACATTGGGAGTTCTGAAGGTGAAAAGGAGGAGAGATTGAGACAGCTACAGTCAGCTTTCTGAAACTACTGCTAAGTGTCTGATTATTCTACTAACAGATATTGGTGATTATTTTGGATTATATGCTTCCAGTTCATGAAGAGTTTTGCTTTCTGAACAGTTCAGGTCGGTTGGTTACTTCCAAGAAATACATTTAACACTCTGCGGAGCTTCATCAGGATCCTAAAGCAAATCCTGTTCATGGAGCACCTAATGACAGTGGCCCTCAGAGTGAAAACAAAAGCAGTATGATTTACTAAGAAAAACTGTCATTAGAAAAGCCCTTATGTAGCCTTACTGTTTAAAGAGGAAATATAAACCATTGTCAAATGCAAACAGAGCTCTTTGTTTTCTATCACTACAAATGTTAACTGCTCCAATAAAAGAGTGCCAAAACTGCACACATCTGTGCAAAATGGGTGGCATTGTTTATACATCTGCTTAATATCTCCACTGAGTTTGCATTCAGACATTAGAAAAGAAATAACTGCATGAACCGACCCCAAAACATCATTCTCCTTGGTGCTTTGCCTCCACAAGGGAATGCGAGTGAGAGGTTGCCACCGGAATTAGACAGGAACAACAGAAAAGTCCGTCGAATATTAGAAGAGCATTAAAAGTACCAGGAGATGAGGACAGTCCACCTTTATTTCCTCATTGCCCTTCACCATGTTGCACAAAAGCTGGCTGGGGAGCTCCTGGCCCGCCTGATGACTGGAGGGCACTGGATGCGCACACGGGTGCCCCCCTGCTAACCGGCTGGAGCGCTGTCATACCTGGAGAGCAAACCTGATTTTCACAGCTACAGCTCACTCGTAACTGAAGTCCCAGAGCTCTTGCCACAATTGCACAGTTCACTGCGTGGATATACAGAATATTTTGAAGTAACACAGTACCAAGTACTAGCAACAGTTGTCCTGTTATTCTGAACTTAACAATTGGGAGAATTTTCCAAATCCAAATGCTGCACATTTGAGCCCCTCAACGGATTTGAGTTTGGGGCAGATACTGCAGAACCTGAAAAGAACAGCTGCAGCCACATCTTTTCATGTTGCTAAGTTCACCTCTCAGTGTGAGCACAAAAGCTGCCTCTAGAAATTCTAAATTTAGTATTCACTGAACAGATTCCTAAAACATTGGAGAATATTTTTAAATGTGATGGTTTCCTGGCAAGATACATGGAATGCCAGCGTGCTGTCTATTGTCTTCTAGGTCATGTTTGGTCTTAGCCTAGCAATGCAGGATGGAAGGGAATAAATGCAAGGAAACTAACCCCTTGCCTATCTAAACGTCACTAGGTGCAGCTGTATCTTTAGAGTAGACAGCCGTAAGTTAATGCAAAGACGTTCCCAGACCAGTACTTCTACTGGATAGCCTACTAAGCCGGAGGAGCGGTGGGTTCGAGGAGACATAAGCATAGCTCAGTGCAGCAGGGGGAACTGTTCACCTGCGCATTACAGATCCTGGGAAAGTAATTAGCACATTGAGCATGATGTTTTGCAGGTTTTTTTCCAGGATACTGATAATCCAAAACCTGCCTGCACATCAGTGTCATAATCCAGCCCTAAATGAGGGGAAAATGGCCTGGATCCTATACAAATGACAAGAGGTGGGGAGAAGCAGAGGACCTGGTCCGGTTATGCCTGGGGCCAGAAGTGATATAAATATGTATTTTGAGACTTTTTCCTCTCCCATTTAGGAAAATGTCTGTAGCTGCAGTGGAGATAAATCAGCTGGCCAGCGAGCACTCTGAGAGGGTTTTTTTCTGTTTTGTTTTGTTTGTTTGTTTGTTTCTTTTTGGTTTTTTTTTTTTCCTTCTTAAGTTTTGTCCCTCCTGATTTATGCCTGTGTTATGTAGAACAGCCATGTAAGGGAGAGCTGTGGATTTGGCTTTCCACGTAATGCTGTGACAGTGGTGACATCAGGTTCGGGCAGCGAGGGTGCGGCATCCCCTGTGTTGAGCTGAAGTAAACTGCGAGAGGAATCAGAGCAGTTGGTACTGACTGAACTGCGGCCCTGGATTAAGCTGAGGTCTTCCTAGTGTCATGGTGGCACTGCTGAAGAGTTATAAACCCCTTGGTTTGAACTAGCAAGGGGCAGCTTCGCTCGCATGATAAACAGCAGAAGGGAATCTTCCCCAAATTATCATCAAATGAGCAGAGACTTAATGCTTTGAAAAGTGAAACTGTGAAGGCTTGCTGTTACGAAATTACTGCATTAGAGTAATAGCAGAATTGTTCCAATTCTCTTCATTGCTCCTGTTGATTAACTGATTTTATATTATTTCCCAGTGATACATACTGTATTATTTATTGCTGTAATCAGTAAGATTCCAGTGCCATAAATAACTTTGCTTGCACAATGTACGACTTTGTTTTATGGATCCGCATTAATGTATTAAATTATATTTCGCTGGAAATAGCTCTTGCTACAGCGCATCCAGAGAACATATGTATAAAGAGACAGCTGCTTGGATGGCGTTGTGTCTGAACTGTGGGGTTTTTTTTTTTGCAAAAAAGATTTTCTAAAAAGCAAGAAAGACCATAAAGTAGGTCGATGGAGGATACAAGACAATTGAAGCCAATACGAGGATGCCTTTCTTTCTTCCAAATGTTACTTAAGACATACGTGGTGAGCACCTACAAGCTTTTGTAGTCCTACCAATTTCAGCTAAGCAGTTGTTATGAATAATTACTAATGGGGGGAGGGAGTAGGTCGCTGCTTAGGGGTGCAAGAGCCTGATTTACCTTTATTTACTTTTATTTCTCCCAAAGGAGCACGACAGTGGGCACTTCCCTCAGCTCGCCATACCTGGAGCAGGGGCTAGTCTTTTAGGTTCCTCAGTCTAGCAAGTGAAAAAGATTTCTCAAAGACTGTCAACAATGAGTAATAGTCAGATTACTCAGTAATAGCCTTGTTTTAATTTTAAAAATAATGGTAGTGACTTAAAATCTGTTACAAAACTACCCTGTTGCATGAATCACGACAGTGTGACTCGCTGTTTATCACAGCCATGTTGGATCTGCTGCCCTCCAAGGTTCTCTATAGGCTGGGAAGCAAAGATGAGATGGAAGCAGTGGTCACAGCAGACGCCAAAAACTCTCATAAGACTCGAATGGCGCCGGTGTAAAATCCCAACCTACAAACCCACCGAGGGCTGAGGAGATGGCGATCGTCCTCCCCACCTCGGCCTGCTGAGGGAGCCGCCCTGCCACCCCTGCACCGCCTCCCGGGCAGCGTCGCCTGCTCCGATTGGGTGGTCACAGCGCACTGCGCGCATTCAGATTGGGTGGCCGTGGTGTCCGTTTGGATTGGGTGGCTGGGATTGGTCAAGGGTGACTGCTCCCCAGCGGCTGGGCGGGAGGGCGCACTGGCCGGCTGAGGCCGCCATGTCGGCTGGCTGTGGTGGCTGCGCTGGGAGGCTCCATCCGCTGCTGTAGCTCACTCAAAGCAGTCGGAGTATTCACTGGTTGCATGAAGGCAGGCACGCGCCCCCCCCCCCAGTGACACAACCCAGCCTTCATTAGGCAATAAGGTGGCACAAAGTGTGTAACCATAGTTATAATTCAGTGCAGAGGCACCGGTACCTGGTGAAGTTCAATGGCGACAGGTTCCTGCTGTCTCTGCCGGCATAAACCCCAGGAGCTGCAACAGGAGCCTTGGAGAAGATCAGGGGCACGCCTGCATAGCCTAGCGTAGGGTTGTGCAGCAATACCTAAGCTGGCTGTAAATGAGATGCAAATGTTAGTTAGCACGGTGAGTTAACATTCACCTCCTCTGGGCGTATTTACTCACTTTATGGGATGCAGGGCCGTGCGTCATCGCCCGACACCTCTCTTCAGCGAAATACCTGCTGACATCTGGCAGTGCCGCTATGAAGCACAAAATGTCGATACTTGAGGTACAAAAGCTAATCCGTTTGTAAAGTTTTATTCCCAGATAGCTGGATTGTTTGCTTTTCTGTTTGGTCAATGCTAACCCATAAGGTGAAGAATTTATATGTGTGGTTGATACTCGTATTCATACTTGTGTTGTCTGATTTGATAGATGCTTCATTTTAGTGTCACGAATAAGTGACATTTGGAGATCTGCTCGCCTGCTTTTTCTCCCGGCCCAGGGAAAGCTGAACTTGTGAGCCTTGCGCCGGCGTTGAGGACACCTGAGTGCCACTGAAAAGCTGCAGTGAAAGGAGCAGTGAAAGACACGGAGCCTGCCCAATTTACTGTCTCACCAACGCTGCCTGCGGGGATGGGACTCGCCACTTTTCTCCAAAGTTTTATTTCTGTCTTGTGTTCTGAGGGATGACGTAAACGTACAAAAAAATTATGTTCTTTGCAAAACAGACCCAGAGGACTATTTGCAGTAAATAAGAACTTTCATCCTTCTCATCTTTGTCCTATAAATGTGTTCTGGAGAGCTCACATTTTTTAAAAGACAGTTCTGTAATGCTTCCGTAGCAGGAAGGGGGGAAGGGCGCATTTTTGTTCAGTTGTGAAGTGGTACAGTATTGCAGATTTGCCCTCTGGAACCTTCCCGGTGTGTATCAGTCCATAAAACTATAGAGCACTAGAGAAAGAAATATGCTTTCAAGAGGTGATCTCTGACGTTAGGTGGTAGACAGGAGTCATCAGTAACTTCCACCCTGCAGCATGTAAGAAGGTATAATGATCCACAGACACCGCAAAGCAACATTTTATGCCTATTGTGTTGATAGCAGGGTTTCTGGGCTACACCAGTATTACAAACAGTTACTGTCATTATGGTGTCTTAAGAAACGAGTCAGCTAATAAAGACCAAGTTTGTTTTGTGTTGTTTTGGTTCCTTTTTTTAAAGCATAGAAAATATTATCCGTTCAGCTCAGGTGTCTTAGAAAAATGAGCCTTTCTACCAACAAAGGAAAGATTGGGGGAAGCATAAGACTTCAGCAGATATTTCTTTTTTGGAAGAAAGAACAAGAAAACAGTGGAACAGCAAGATTTGTGCTTATTAAAAGATAGCGCTAGGGCTCTAGGCAACATTTATCAGACACAGTCACAAAAGTCTAGTGTGGGATTTACCACTGCCTATCACTGGGAAAAAATAACAACTAATGAAGCCTGCATTTGTTCAAGCAAGTCAAATATCCCATTAAAAATCCCAGTTGGCATTTCCAGGAAGGAAAAGCAAGAAAATACATTTTCCACAGAGGTTGTTTATTAGAAACGAATTTAATGGAAGCTTTTCCCGGGTGGCTTTTCCGTGGTCAGCGAGCTCCCGATGCTGACTGCCTCGTACGTGAGGTGTTGGGGTGCGGAGGACTGGCCTTAGCCACCCGGGATAGTCGTAGGTTAGTGTGGGTCGTTGCACCACTTCAGTCCGAATAATAATATTTTCGTACTTCTAACAGGAAAAGAAAAACCCAAATGCTTCCCTTCCCAAAATCTCAGCTCCTCAGAGGTGCTGCAGGCAGGCCTCCTGGTAGCAAACTGTCCGGGCTCTCAGCAGGCGGTGGCATGCCGGCAGCACAGTGCCTTCGGAGTGCTGCACGTGTGGTTCCTACGGCCAGGCCGGGAATTGGCAGCAGAGGCAGGGATGGTTTGCTTTTCTGGGAGGCGTGGGGGCGGGAATTTTATTTTAGCCCCTATCTGACCAGGTCGTGTCTTGGGAGAGCGTCCCCCTCCATGCGGGGGGGGATGTATTTCCTTTCACCTGGGCTACGTGATGTGTAGCGAGGGAATGGTGCACAGCTAATGACTCCAGCTTTCTGAGTCCATGAGCTGGATAAAACTTGTCAGCAGGCTGCAGCATCTGTAGCTGGCAGAGTGTCCAGGGAGGAAAAGAGAAAACATGGCTTCGGGAATGTGTAAATTGCCTGTGGCATGACAGGGAAGCATCAGAAGGGGGCAGAGATACGGTTCATCCATATACGGTGTAGATTGACAGGTCTGTGCCTGTCCCTTGGTCTCTCCTGAAGGTGCTCCACGAATACCAGGAGTCAGGTTTCTGCCCGTCTGCACACGCGCTCCCTTCCTACACAGTGCCATTTACATTGTCAGGAACGCGATCAGGTGCAGTGCTGTTTCTGACTGCAGGGCACATACCCAGACCGAAATTCCTGGTGTGTGGAGAAGGAGCAGAAGGAGCTGCTGACTCCAGGCCAGATGCTCATTTGAACCACTGCCTGCAAGAAGCAAGCAATGCTTCTTAGAAAAGTGCCTTACAGCAAACTTTCCTATTATATTTTGGTGGCATATTGTCAACATTTAACTCAGCATAGACCAGGGTATTCAAACTAGTATATTTCAGTTATCGCCACTAAAATCCTCGGAACATCAAAGCCCGTTCTACCTCATTTTTTTTTTCCATTTGCAAATATCTTTGGCGAGAGAAATTGAACAATAAACTCTACTTTTAGTAAGGATATTTGTTAGAGAGGATCCTCTAGTAAAAGATGACGATTAAAGTGTTCTTGTGCATTTTTCACTCCTACAGAATTTAACATACAAGTTGTTGTCTTTTTCTCACAATGCACGAGCTCCGAGGTAAAGAATCTTTAAGGGACGTGAATAACTAAATGTGTGGGGGATACAAAAAATAAAAAAGATTGCAAGCTAGTCTTTAATCTGATGGTAATCTCTATTTTTAAGGCAGCATTCTTTGCTTTCCATGTATTAATTAAAGCGTAAACCGGCTGCTAAGCTTATCTTTACAAAGTAGGAACTATTAATATTCTTCTTTTTTGTGCTTCTTTTTACTGGCTTTTCAGCTAAGGCACAGAAACGCCAGCTGAACCAATTAGCTGTCTAAAGTTTAAGGCTTATTACACATGCTAAGAAATGAAATTCTTGAACGTACAGTAATGAGGTACCTTAAAATGCAAGAGAGTGGGCAGATGCAATCAATCAAAATAAATCCATCGGTGATACTCTCTTTAACATTTTATTGGTAACTATAAAGTGAAAGTAGACAGGCAGTGATCAGAATAGAAACCCTCTGATTAAAATTCAATTTGTTTTCCCTTTCCGTAGCTGAGAAGACTCCATTCAGCAGGTAAGGGTGAATGCACTCTGGGAAAAACAAACAGAATTAAATGAAGACATCATCCGATTCAGATCCGGAAAAATAAACCTTGTGCTTCTCCCTGAAATAAGCAGCCTGACATTACGCATTAGCATTGTAAAAAGAGCGAAATAAATCCGACAATTGGAAAGACTGTGTGTTTTAGATAAATATTTTTGTTGTGGTTGCCTGAGACCATATATTTTTGTTTTCAACTCATTAACCTGGAGACAGAAAGAAATTAATTCCTGGGAATGCTGTAATGTCATTACTAGGAGTATTTTAAGGTTCAGTACTCAGAGCAATTCATTTCCCCAACACTTAGCAATACTGCTCAGCTAAATTTTACAGCATGCGAACACGAGCTGGTACTGCAGCAGCAGGACGCGTTGTCCTGTGAGGAGGCTGTCTCGGTGCAGACTGTCACCGCAGACCGGCTCTGTGGGACCCCGCTGGCTGGCGCCAGGACGGGCCCCTCGGTTTCGGCCGTGGACACGTGGGGCTGCGGGAGTCGACGTGTTTTCAAGAGTGACTTCCCAGGCGATGTACTCTGAAGTTCCATTAGTTGCTCTGCACTGAAGGGGCTGCCTCTGCTGCTTTGAAAAGGTATCCCTGGCCTGATTGTTTTTAATCCTCTTCTAAAGCCTAATTCTCCTTTTGGTAGTGACCACACTCAGCAGGGACCGAATCAACTCCTGCTGTCGTCAGTGGGATTTCAGGGCAGGTAAGCGAGAGTCCAGCGCGTACCTAAATTGTCTGCTAATACCAACCCTTGGCCACTACACATAACCTAAGCTAATGTACACACCTCCAACTGGGTGACTTTGTCCAGGCAGAAACCATGCAATTTGATACAGAGAAGATTCTTTTCAGCAGATCAAGAAAATTTTAAGGAAATACCCACCGGCAACACCATGATTAATCTCTCACTCAGCTTCTGATACATCTCTTTAAGACAGTGGGAGAGTCGTCTTATTCAGAGCTGCGCTGCCGCCAGACTTGATGCAGGAACCCCAGACTCGATGCAGGAACCCCACAGCCTTCAATGGGAAGACCAAAGATGCTGCAGAAAGTAATGCTCACAATTTTTGTGTAGTATTTTCTGGACGTAATTAATGGTATGATCTATTGTGCGGTCTATCAAAGGTGCAACTGCTTGGGAAAGTGTAACATCAGGATCTTCAGATCCTGTGCTAATTCCTAGGAGATTTGATATTCAGCCTGCCTCAATTCCCTCTGAACTACCAATTTATCAAGTCAGACTCATTTGGGATGCAGCTGCTCTGCATCTCCTGGGGTCTTACAGATCTCAGCGTGCAACCTCATCCCCACCTGCCTGCCATAAGCTCCTACCACAGCAGCACGCAGTTATTATGATATTCTTCATCTCATCTTCTGAACTGCCACCGCGTGCTCTGTGCTCTTCCCTGGTCACCGCGCTTCTCCCTGCAGGCAGCGGCAGTTCAGCGTCAGGCGAAACAGTTCTTGTGTGTGCAAATGTTTCTAAAAATGTTTTTAGACCCTTTTGAAATGAAAGTGGCTTTATAAGACCTATTACTATATATTATTCTGCTTCCACAGAAACATTTAAAGCGTGAGCATTGTCTTGGCAGGGTTGGTTAGGAAACATGGTTGATGTAGTTGGTGCTTTAAAAAAAGTATCTTTGCGTTAGACGGCTGCAGCTCACTGTGTGGTGGGTCGCCAGAGGAGACACTGCGTCAGCTCAGTTTCATTTGGGGAGCAGCTGCTTTCTCATGGGGTCCCGTCTTCCCTGGCTTGCTGCCTCTCTTGCCTCGATCTCCCCACTGCCTCCCAGAACTTGGTTTACTGATAACCAGGCAACCTCAGGTTAACTCCTTTTCTGCTGAACTTTTATCAAGTTTTGTTTGCTCGCTGACCTGGCTGCCAGTGCTAGCAATCCGGTTGGCTCGGTAGCCGCAGTTCTTTATACTCTTTATACCTGCCTGCTCTCTTGCTCTGGACAGTGCTTGTGCTACTGTGCACTGCTGAACGTTTCCCTTTGCCTTCGCTGGTGTACCCTCATCCTCACCAACAACCATTTCGCAGTCTCAGTTCTCAGCGTGCTTTTTCAAGGATGCTGAAAAATGTAGAACAGTTTTGTAGCTACGCATCCCGACACACAACAAGAGCGTTTAATTGATAGAGCTCATTTTGTTCCTTCCCCTCGCCCCACTCCAGCCTGCAAGGAGACGGGCAGACAAATGAAACCTCAGCATCAAACTGGCACCCAAATGGACATGCTAGGCAGGCGATGCATCAGGTTTTTGTTTATGTTCTTGAAAGGAGCTTAGTTTTCATATATGCTAGTAAGATAATAGTACCTCCTTTATTTTATTTATTTTTTTTCCTGGCATGGACATTTTCAAGGGTTTAGATTTGGATACAGCTGACTTGTTCTGTCTGGACTTCTAGTTCAATCTTTTTAATTTATGTCTTCCCTTAAAGAAAAAAAAATGTAAGAGAAAAAGGCCATGATGGCTTAAATGCCACCATCACTGTATGTATTGCATCTCATGCCAAGTTCTGCCTCTGCAGGGGTCCCTTCACGGAGTCCTCTGAGGACTCTTAGCCTTATTCTACCAATAAGTCTCTCTTGAAAGCCTGTGCTGAAGCACGATGTCTTTCTTAGCATTAAATAGCAATGGGCAGAAAAATACATCTAGAAATTAGTTTTGCATGTTACAAGACCAGACGGGCTTTCACTCAGGGCAGCTGGTTAATTCACCACAGGCACCAGTCAGAAAATTCGGTAATTCCTTTTTTTTTCCTGAAAAAAGTACATTCTTGTAAAATAGATGCACTTTCCCCCTTAAAAAAAAAAAAAAAAAAAAAGTAACAGTTAGGAACAATACAGCCAAAATGTTTTATTTGGGCAATACAAATACAATCAAATCAAAAATATCACAGATTTTCATACATTAGTAAGAAGTTACTGTACACTTGAACAGTTGCCATTTTTACAGCTAACAAAGCTTTACCTTTATTAAAATGTATTTTCCTCTCACATAAAATATACACTTTTCACTGACGTATTTTACATCATACACCTCTCTGGGATAAGAAACATTTCACAAACAATGCACAACAGAGGCCATCTTCTCTAAACCCATACAAAATATTACATAGAAGCGAGAAACACTGGTATATCCTACTAGGCTGCAGCCCTCAAATGTCATAGTCTGGTGCTACTAAAAATACTACATGCATCGTAAAATGCTGTACATCGTTTAAAGTTTGGACTTGTCAGGTTCGATCCTAGTTCCACACGGTACTGTGTCGTGAGTGTTAAACGTTGACTTTGGATTAATGGCGCACTGACTCTTCCTTTGTGTTCGTATCTGCAATTAAAAACCCCTCGAACGACGTTCCTGATGCCAGAGCAAACGCAAATGGTTTTGCAATATAACACCAGGGCAGATCATCTGATACCCCGCGTGCCTCGCAGACACGCAGTCTGCTCCGTCCTCTGACAGCATAATAAACAGCTGAAATGGAATCCGTGATCCATTGAAATAAACGGAAGTCTTGCCGTTGACTTCAGTGGAACCAGATTTTAACCCTGCAGTGGTGTTATATTTCCCTTACAATTAGTACAATACAAAAGGAGGGGAAAAAAAATTTCTGTGAAGAAAGACTCCAGCCACGCTGCAACACAGAGATCACCGGCAGCAAGCATCGCTGTAACGTAAGGTTTCCATAAGAGCTTCCCCGGGGACTACCGAGAACCGTTCTTTCATAATCATTTTCTGATTTAATTTGGAGAACAGATGCAGGAAATAAATATGTTCATCCCTACAGGCTGTTGCTGAGATTTGGAAAGAATTAGGGACTCTGTTAACTTCAGGTTAAACTAATTAAAAAAACATAGAAAAAGAAAATGTCGCTATATTTTAATCCTGGGAGAAGTTCTGTTGTTAACCTAACGCATGAGTTATGGGAAAGCGATTTTCTCCCTACCCATTGCACTCAGTAAGGTCACAAGGAAGTTACGGGGTGGCTTTGGAAAAAAATTTCCCTGTATTTTTTAAGAGGCTTTTTCTTTAATTGCAAATAGGAAGATCTGCCCAGCTACTGAGACACACTCTGTGTACTGTAGCATCGTTCTTGTAATGTTCTTCCTTGGCTCGAGTCCCTCCCGCAAGGCACCGGCCGCTTCCCGGTGCCGAGCCCGCGGCTCCCGCGGGACGTGGAGGTGCCGAGCCGCCCTGGCGCGGCCGCGGCTGGCGTGCCCGAGGTTTCGGAGGAGTCAGGCTAGCGCTAGGGTGCGGGGAAACATCCACCCACGGCTGGTATCTCAAGGCGCCTTTCAGACATCAGCTTCTCTTTTTGCACAGGTTGGTTCTGGGCCGGCTTTACACAGAAACACCCTTCCTACCTTAGCTCACCGCCGGGGAGAACATCCCCCGCCAGGATTTCTTCAGGTACCTTTGGGCAGGGGATTGTTTCTCTTCAAAAAAAATCCTTCGATCCTCATAAATAAGGCATCCGTTTAATTTAGTTACTGTAAACCACTTTTTAAAAACTAAAATCCTCACCGTATCCTGTCATCTTGAGATGAGCCATTTAGAAAGGAATAAAAAAGAGTAATATATATATATATATAAGTATCCTTTTCTAATCGTAACACAATGTACAATCCGCAACCTGATTCTGGAATAAAATACAATCCTTAACAGAAGCAACGTGAACGTAGGGAAAAGTAACTCAATCATCTCCCGTTACTCGTGCATTTTACCGCATTAAGATGGCTTTATCTTCTCTGTGGCTAATGGTCACTCAGAGGGAGGGGACGCGGCGGTTTGGCATTACCCGCAGCCTCGCACCGCCGTGCTGCGAGGCTGCCGTAGGACAAAATCCTGGCTGTCAGCGCGGCTGCGCGCGGTGCCTGTCAGGCTGATGGGTGGATGGATGGATGGATGGATGGATGGATGGATGGATGGATGGATGTAAGAGGAGCGTGCTCGTGGCGTTGGGTTGGGCAGGCGAGCGATGCTCTGACCTGGTCGCTGCTGGAGCCAGGGCGGGCAGGCTGCATTCGCTCGCTCAGCCTTGCAGCAGCGTTGGCAAAGTGCTTTCTGTGCTGCTGATTGATGGTGTTTAAGCGGAATTTGATGCAGTTGGATTCACACTAGTCGTGGGAATATATTTTCGCAGCAGTGCAAGGGTGACCAGTGTACTGTGATGAATTATATTTCCTTGGATTCGCTTGGCTTATGCTGTTATCAGCTATAAGCAAGCTAGAAAACAAACAAATACAGTATCTGATCTTTTGACACAGATACTGTACATCGGGCCCAAAGCAGAAATTTCATCAGCAGAAGACAGATAAAGGTGTGATGGTTATCATCCATAATGTGAAATCTGGCTCTGAAATTATGTGAGTGGCACATTATACAGAAGCACTTGCAAGCTGCGCTCGGCATTATTCTCAGATTTACTATGTAATTTAGGCAACTGTTTATTTGCGAGAAAGCTGCCCATGCACAAATAAGGGCAGAAGTTGGCTTTTCTTTTATCTGTATGGTACTTTATTTGTCCTAGAATAAAATACAGTATTATTTGCTGGCATTTGCCGGTACCTCAGCAAAATGTTCACAGTTCTGAAATTCATTAAAAGTAGGTTGTCGTGGCTGATTTTTGTTCAGTCTGATTGTTAATAAAATCAGAGCACGTTCACTTAATCTCAATTAAACTCAGGTTTGGGACACTATATAAAAATGATTATTTCTTTTACAGTTTAGGTGTGCGTATGGGAAATCATTTATATGTATAATCATATCTGGAGTTTTTTGTATTAGTGTCTTGTGTCGGAGCATACGGACAAGCAGTGCGTGCTTGCTTTCTTTGGATTACTAGTGTGCCTTTCATTCAGGAAGGTCGACTGTCGGAAACATTTTATAATTGCTTAGTATTGACTTGTCTGTGTTACTGAGCCCCTGAATGAGAGTCAGACACCTCTGTTGGTAGGTCGGTTTTTGTTCTTTTACATATTTTAATGTAATGGTTCTACCTCACTTTCTGTAGAGTGGAAATGAGAAGGGAAGTCGAATATTTACCATGAACGCATTATGGAGATCCATGAGTAAATACACTGGGCCAACCTTCGCTTTCTCTTCTGCTAATCTCAGCGTGGCTTACTTCATTCGAACCGCTGAGGTTACTTGCCTGCCAAGCCGAAGCCATAGCAGAAAGTGGGGTTTATTGTAAATCGATGGTATGCCGCTGCTCTGCACAGGCAGGGATGGGGCCGACCCCGCTGGGTACCGGGAGTGTGCTGCCAGGTAAAAATGCCCACTGCACTAAAACACCTCCCAAGCTCAAAGGGGACGAAATTTGTCACAGGCAAGTCAGCATTGATACCATAAAGGCAAAATTTGCTTTCTCATGGAAAAGCCAGGGACTATGGACATCATATACAGATCTACGGAAGAAGAGCTGTGCTAAGAAAATAACGTGATGATGCTTTCTAGATCCCCTCTGCCATACGGATCGTGATTGCTCCGGTAAGCTCCCCAAAAGTTGCATCTTCCTTACTTTTGGTCTTAGGATAAAGGGGTTTGTACTGTCATTAAAGCTTTTTGATTTTGTATTTATTTTTATAAGAGCATCTTGTTATTGTGGGTCATTAGTTGATGACAATTAGTTTGACACATGATTTTGTGTCAAACCTGGACAGTTCCATTTAAAATACTCTTTTTGAAAGAACAGTTTTATACTTGCTAAATAACACCGAGGATTCTCCTCAGTAATTTATTCTGCAATAAAAAGAATACCGGACTTTTGCAAAATTTATTTTTTAACATTTAAAATATTGAAATGAATGGAAGAGTATTCATTTTCATTCATCAAGTTTAGGTAAAATGGACCGCCCCCTTTCAGATTTTCGGAGGCAGCGTGATGTAATGGGGTCCTATGAAAAACAAAAGGGGTCAGACTCCAACTCTCCCCATACTGAATTCTTTCCGCGTGTTTTCTCAAGGCTCATGTTAATAAACACTATTTCAGTTCTCATTTACGCAGATTCTTCCACCTGGGACACACACGGGCTGTGCTGCATTAGTAGGAAAGCCGCCGAGTCCCTCTGTCAGCGCGCCAGGGACTGTCACTACGGTCTGGCAAACAGGAGCACCAGAAAACTCTCCTGTGCCTGCAGGGGGTTCGAGGGTGAAAACGGGAATGCAGCATCCCCGCATCCCTGCCCGGCGAAATAGCAATTCCACTTGTTTTGCCCCACGGGGGACTGTGTCACCCGGGACGGCGCTGCATCCCACCCCTCACTTCCCCTCCCAGTGTCCGCAGAGGAGTCATCGCGTTACAAACCCGCCATAATTCTCTAGCACTGGTTAGATTTACATGGGCGAAGGATTGTACAAATGTTTACTTTAACCGCTAGCAGTTGACACGGAAGCTTTATGTTCGGAACGGGCGAGTAATGCTCGGCTTTCCCTTCATGCTCCTCAATGCTCTTCTGACCTGATTTGCCTGTAAGGAGCTTTGCCATCCAAAGCTGCAATTCTGCCGAGTGATTCCCCGAAAGCGAGAGGAATCCCGCTGTGTGATACTTGCCGGGTCGCGCCGTGCGCAGCGTGACGTTACGCGCAGGGTTTGCTGCTGAGCGGTTCCGTTTTGCAGTCCAGCCTGTACCCTCTCATAATTACACCGCAAACTCACGCCCTGTAAAGGTCAAACTGATCAAACCTGCCAAAACGAAGGCCGCGTGTGGGGGGAACTCGGGAGGCTGAAGACCAAAGTCAGCATATCTAACATACCCATTATTAGCTCAGAAATTAGGACGTGCCACGGTAAGCGAATTATTTCCTGTAGATGTACCGCACGAGGCTGCGCTGCAGTGATGAAGCTCGTGCGCGTGGCTTAAAATGGGCTTTGGCTTCGTAACCTGCGTCAGTTCTGCTATCGGCTGTATGAGTTTTTTGAAAGAGAGGCATTAACAACACAGTGACTTTGCTTATGTGTTTGCTTTGATCTTGTTTTTTGAGCCGTGTAATCAAGAGCTGCTGCTTGATAGCTAAGATTGGGTTTTATCTGTCAAGCTTCTTTAAGCTTTTAGAAGCTAACGGAGAGATTAGGTTTGGAATACGGGCTTCATATCCTGACCCCTTATGCAGATATGTTTAACAGATACGACAACACCCTGCTCCCTGGCTGTAATCCAAACTATAGCGTATTATTATATATTAGACCTGATCTGCGAGAAAGAAAAATAAGTGGGTTGTAGTAGCTTTACCATGTCTGTAAGTGTTTACAATTCATTCCTCTTGTCCTAGAAATGAGCTCGAGTCTGTCTCTTACTCATCCTATCTACTGTTTGTTTTGCATGGGTAAATATGATGCAGACCCTTTTCAATAATTTGCTGCTCCAGTTTTAATTGGAAACGCCGAGGCTGGTTCTTGCTTCGTTCCCTCCTAATGTGATTTGACCCTGGTTCTCAGAGGTCAAACCAAACTGCAAGAGCACAGCTGGACTGACATCGTATTTAAATCTGGTGTTTCACCGTAATTGATTTTGCACTGCACACAGGGCCCAAATTAAATACAATACGTAAGTATTAAACGGACAAAGTTGAGCCTCCTGTTACCACAGCTTTTGTCTTTCGGCTCTGCCCTTCCGGAATGACGCCGTCCGGTCACCATCCACGCTCGGCTGAGCCGGCTGGAGGCACGGCTGGGGAGGAGCCGCGCTGCGCAGACGCACCGGCGGTCCTGTCTACGGGAGGTCCTCAAAATACCGGATTTTGTTGCCGAAGAAATATTGAGAAACAACTATTTCACAAAACCCTGTTTGAGGATGCTTAAACATTGTTTTTCTTGAATATGGTAGAGGATTGGCTTGGCCAAATTCCCCTGCCTGGCAGCTTTTGCGGTGTCGGTGAGAGCTGGGGCTTCTCTGGTGCTAGATCATGGTCCCCGTTTATCAAAGGAAACACGCAAGAGTGGAGCAACAACATTATTTGAATCTCTGTGGTTAGGAAGAAATACAAAAACGATAACTGCTGAAGAAATGTTAATAGCCAACATTGTCTGCTGGTGATGGGGAAAGAGTAGTACCCATTAGGAAGAAAAAAGAAGAAATCAAATCCCTAGGAAAGCTGTTTTCCCTCTTGTCATAATGACCAACGCTGTTAACAGGATTTCTAATGGATGTTTTATACTCTTCCCTAAAAGTGTGGTACTAATAAAAGTCTTACTTTGTCATATTTTATGTATTTATTTTCAGCATATGGAAATGTAGCAGGCATCCTCTCTGCTAAAACACGCTTGTAATTGAGCTTTAAAAGCCTGGGTAAGCCGCTGCACAAAAGACACTGATGATAATTGGCAAACCAGCCCATCGGAGTTCAGACGTGAAGTATTGACGGTAGCCTGAAAGGAGAGCTAATTCTGACACGAGAGAGGAAATTCAGGGTCAGTTCACGTCATTCACTCGGTGCCTGTGCCCGGCTGAGTCCGGGGGCCGGGCTGGACCCCAGTCCCCCGCCAAGAGCTACACCTACGCTGAAGCTGCTTTCTCTTTCTAGATTCTGCTAGCGAAACGTTCGGGTTTAGGTCTAGCAGATTAGCGTGTGGTTCGTCTTTCTGACCAAGAGACAGTAGAAAGACATGTCGTTAAGCCTGGCCTACTTTGCAAGTAAAGCAAGAGCTTACAATTAAGCTTTGAAATACTCGAAAGTGTCATTATTCGGGCATTAGCCATGTGATCTGTGGAAATCCACCAGCACATTAGAACTGGTTTTGGGCAGAGAGTATTTTTTTGTTTATTTTATTTTATTTTATTTTATTTTATTTTATTTTATGTTGTTTTGTTATTTTGTTGTTTTATTCAAACCAATGAGCCAGGTCATTCTATTGCACAAAGCGACTCCGTTGCCGGCTGCCGGGTTTGCTGAGCCACAGTTTGGCTCTCTGCAGCGGCACAGCCAGGGATCTACTTGGAAAGAGAAGGATGAAAGTGGAGCTTTATTCCCTCAGCTGCGCAAACAACATCTATTTCACTGGGTAGAAAGTTCTGACTTATAATTTTGCCCTCCAGAAGCGTCTTCCCTGACACTGCCGTTGCACCCCCAGCAGTCTCATCGCCTCCGTTCCCCCTCCCCGGATGGGGTCCTGCCCCGGGGAGGGGGAGCTGCCCCTCGGAGCCCCCTGCCCGGAGCCCGGCGCAGCGCCTCTCCCCTCCCTCACGCTCGCGGGCTCAGGGTCTGCGTCTTCACTCACTTCTTTGTCTGGATAGATATGGATTTTAAACAAAATCTGTGCTTTTAATCATGGTCCTCACTTGGCAGTGTATTATACATATGGGTGGGTTTACAGCAAGTTATTAATGCAGCAAAATTATTTTGTTTATTCCAATTTCACTGTTCACAGCTCAGCACCAGCCCAGGACTGCTTCATAGTTCCCAATAAATCACCTTAAACCACGCTTCCATTACTTGCCTGGAAGTATTTTTGTTTTTCTAAACTATTTTCAGCTGTAATATATATAGTATCATTCAGGTATTATTGTCATGTCGGCTTTTTAATACTGAGCTTTGTGTTGCAGGACTTACTTATTCTTTCAAATTGTCTTATCATCAGATCACGTACTAAGCCTTTTGCTCTGGCTCACCAAGGAAAATATATTTGTGGAATGAAGAACAGATGGCGCCAAACCAAGGCGTTACTCGGGGTACTGCTGTTCACCGCTCTTTAAAATCCCCCCTGTATTAGCAGAGTAATTAAAATAAGCGAGATGCACTGGCACCTGGGGCGTTCTTGCTCAGGGCTCGGTGTGATGTGGTATCCCCAGGCTTCCCAATTACCGCGGCGTAAAACAGGAGAGAAAAATCAAAAGTCTATGAGGGAAGAGGAATAATCCATAGTGACAAGCGGGAAAGCGGCACATCCCAAAGGCGAGGGGCAGTGCGGCGGGCGGCCGCCCGCGCCGCAGCCACGGGAGCGTTGGGCTGGACGAGCTCGCCGTGCTGACCTGGGATTGCCCGGGCAACCCCCTCTGACCGTGCGGAGCACACATACTCCCAGTTCGCCGCTTTATACATTTTAATTGAAAAGCCGGAATCGGTAACGAGAAGCAATCTATCTTGTGACCGCTGATCTGAAAGAACAGGGTAAATAACCGAGCCGATCTGTCCGCAGCATGGTGCGTATGGCATCCTTCTGGCTGGAGAGGAAACGAGAATGCTGGAAGAACTGCCGTTAGCTCTGCTAACCGTTTCCCTCAACCCTGGTTAAAACGCTGGTGGCTGACGCCAGCGCAGACCGAGCGTGGCTGGGACGCGTGAAGGCG
>VZSZ01007530.1:199969-214497 GCA_013398815.1 Ibidorhyncha struthersii
CCCCCCCGGCAAACCCCGCCAGCCAGGAGATGCGCTGCCGGGCTAAAGCGTCAGCCTGAAATTTATCCTTTTCCTAAACTTCCTCACGTATGTCAGTTTATGCAAGAACTTAAAAGATTACTTAAGATTCTTTTAAAAGAAAATGAAAGTTTTTCCTTGCTTTTTTCTTCCCCCCCCGCCCCCGAGAAACAAAACCTTCCATGGCAGACTATGAAATATGGATTATTTACCTCCAGACTGGGCACAAGCCTGATCCAATCTTAGAAGTAAATGCATATTTAGTCTTTAAGGCAATTCTTTTATCCATGTAAATACATATTTTGGTATACACATTCTTTATAACACAGTTATGTGGACTAAGTGGAGATTTTGGTAGGCATAACGTTTGCCATTGTTTGTCTAGAACGCTAGCTCTGAAAAATGTGCAAAAAAGCAGCTTTTACTGGTGATGGTTTTTAACGCTCCTGTATCTTAAAAACAGCACAGTTTCTAAAAAAAGTCTGTATATTGAAAAGTTTAAAAAAAGCTGTCTAGCTACGAAGGATACGTTTCCTGCCAAGTTATAAACCCTTGAGAAACTGCATTTGTTCAAGTTGTGAGACATCCTTTAATTCAGTATTAGTATAATCACGATCAGCGACTGTATAATTAGAGCATCGTTGCTTCCGCGTACGCCACTGATGCAGTGGTAACTTCAGACCTGAGTTATCGCACAAGTAGGAACGTACGGTGTTACAGACCGTGGGGTTTCCAAGGGGGACAACAATCTCGATATAATTATTCAGTTAAACTGCTTGGAGCTAAGCCATTTATTTTTCACGTCTGAAAGGTGGGAATAAATATAATAATATTTGCCCGACAGATACGAACAGTATGGGTTAATCCTTTGAAGAAGCATAGAACATACCTGCAAACAGTTGCCTACAGCAAATACACCCCACAAATTACAGGGAGGGTGGATTTCGTAAAATGTGGCTGTGTTCAATTTGCAACAGTCCGTTTTGGAAGAAACGCCCCCGTAAGTCCCAGTCTGTACAATTACCAGATTACCGCACGGAACAGATCCACCAAACCCCAAGTTTCTTTATTTGATCGACCCCACCTACGGCTCCAATCCCGCAAAAATTAAGGTCATTGGACTCTATGGCTGCGGGATGGATGGGCGGTAGAGTTAAGGGCGGCTCTACCTCTTGGGAGGGCTGAGTGGGCAGAGGCTCCTGAGCAGCCTTCAAGGGGCGAACCCGACCGACACCGGGGGCACGCGGCGGCGCCGGCGCTGTCCCGGCACTGCGCTGGGCACACCCCCACCCCCACACATACACCCCCCCACTGCCAAACACCCAGGTCTGACTGATAATACACACCGATTTCATCTACGGAAACGCCATCGGCACCTAGAAATGCCTGTGGGGTTTGTTTTCTTTTTTTTTGACTTGACAATAATTATGTCCCCCCAAATTTAAGTGACAATTCAGAGATGGGACAGAGTATCTTGTCCACGCTACCCAGTGGCTCTACCCGGTACGAATGCAAACAGTCAATACTTCTTTTTTTCTTTTTTTCTTTTTTTTTTTTTTTTTTTTTTAATAAAGCTGCTGTTCATTCTATTCTNTTCTATTCTGTTGCTGGAAATATCAGGATTCAGATATCACGAATGACTGACATGAAATATGTCATTGAAATACATGATTTGATCCAGCCACAGTATAGAAACACCTCCCAGTTTTACTGGAGACGAGCCATATGAGTCGGGCTACGCGTATCCTTTTTTCTTTCTTCGTAAAATTGTACTGACATAACACTTTCTGCAGCACCACTGTTTCTAGCGAATGGATTCTAAAATATAGCACTTTAAAGCTGCAATACAAGAGACATCAGAATATCAGGACTGTGTAGAGTGTAATTTGAATTGGGTTTATACTATTTCCCTAAAGAATGAATTTTGTCATGTTATTCAAGGTTTTAGAAAAACGCCACATTTCTGAAAAGAAACTGTTTTCAGCACATGGCTGCTCAGCACGTGGCTGTAAATAATATGACAGGAATAGTACGGTCTGTCACTGAACGTACGCAGAGTCACCCAGGCCATTTTGTTGCCGTAGTATGGAGTCAATGTATTTCCATTTATGCCCTGCGTCTGAGTTTATCGGGAGCTACAACAGATTCGCTGCATATTCTGTCTACGTGGCAGCACGGGAGAGTATGTGTCGAGACCAGCGAAACTGGGAGTGGGCCTTTTCGAGACCTGGGGTACCTGCGAACTCAGTTTGGAGCTGGCGCGTGTGCTCAGCGCTCAGCTGGCACTGCTCGCTGCAAAATCCTACTGCTAGCAGGAAAAACCTAGTATCATAATTGTGTCGCCGACTGGAGTTCGTATACAAAACAGGGGAATAGTAACCTCGATAGTGGTTTTATTATTCTTGTCATCAATAGTTGTTTTGTAAGCAAGTCAAGATCTTCTGGGGTCACCAGGAGATCTTGCACTCAAGGGCTGTTGGCCATAGTCGCGTCCCAGCAATTTACACAGATGGCGTTTTTAAATTTGGCTGTAAACTGTGAGCAACGCTTCGTGTTAATGCTGTCTGGGGGTGTTTAAAAAAAAAAAAAACACAACCAAACGTTAGTAACATTAGATGTTATTTTGAAACTTGATCCTTCACTCCGTGAAATGAGAGTGTTATCTTGATAGACTGGAAAAGTAGGAAATTGTGTGCGAGGACTTAACTGCTGCGGTGAGATAGTCGTGCAGTGTTAGTCCCTGGGTAATGGAGTCCTGTCTGTAAAGATGATTCTATCATGGACGGCAACATGCACTTCAGTACAGTTACTGGAGCAACCTCGTTTTAATATATAGATGTATTTTATATATATATATATGAATATATATAAAATTCTGCTTGCTACTTCCTGTATTTTCAGATATCCAATATTTAAAAGCATCCTTTATCATTGCTAAATTAGCCAAACCAGTACAAAACTAAGTGCAAGAAAAATACCAATTCACATAGGTTTCGCCGGGAATACAAAAGGGACTATTCAGCTTCTCACGCTTCCAGCCATTTGGGAATTTTGATTTAGAATGACTAAGGGAACCGTTCCTACATTCAAAAGGTGTCTCAAAGCAATTTGCGTTCTGTTTTGTAATGGGAAAACTAGTTTCTACAGAGATCACCTACTGGTTAGTGGTGGTAGATGGAAAACATAAAAAGGAGTTGGTGCTGTCCTTGACTGATTGCCTAAAACCGCTACAGTTAATCTGAAGCAGTTTGATGACCCCCGGGAGGCGGGAGAGGAGGTTTTCCTTTTAGCCAATAGCACCTTTGTCCTCGACTAGAGATCTCTTACGCTCAAAAGGATGCTTTAGCATTTCCCAAAACACGTTCCAGATTTGTTGGAGAGGAAGAGGAAAGTAGTGTTTTATGAAGGCACACCCATGCTGAATTTGCAGGAAAAAGGAAAGAAAACAGAAAGCGGTACTGCACAATGCAGTTATAATACAAGGCTCGTTCTTGAAACCTGAATATCATGCTAGAAGAAAATCTAGATATGTGTAATATTTTGAAGAAATATTTTGAAGGCAATATTATTTGATTATTTTTTTTATCAAAAAAAGAAAAAATATTTCTGTGTAAATGCGGATAGAATGCTATTTAAGAAGGGAACTGAATATTTGTATTGCAGCCTTAAAGAAGCACATTTTTACTGCAATATTCTTTTTTTTTTTTTTTTGTAAACTACAGTCTGCAACTCAGCAGACCATGACTGAATGCTTTTGAAAACTTGTAGATTACAAACATGAAATCACGATTAATATCCTCTAAAAGTAATTTCAGAGCTTTCACGTCTTAAAAAAGGACAATGTGTACTGCTTCACAAGGTAATGCAGCTAATCAAAAAAAGGAGTAGAATTAAAGTATTTACATAATGAGCAATTCTACAGAAGGCGATCATCCCCATGTAAGCACTGCTGATTATATCCCACGCTGCTTTTAACAAACTCTACCAGATTGGATCCAGTCATCAGCACTTTCAGAGAATCCTTAAAAGCCTTTTATGGGTCTTTACACTTAGTGCAGAATGATGTTCTTCAGGTAGAATATGCTGGTGAGGGAGGACAGTGTCAACACAAGGTACCAGCAGGAGAAGAGGACTTCGGCGTCACCGGTGATCCCGTACTGGGCTGTACTGGGAGCTGCAAAGAGAAGAAGAAGACGGGGTTAAGTGAAAATTTCCGCTCTTAGACCCCCAGATTCTTAGTTTTCATCAGTTCTTCTAAGATAACTATGAGGGCAGCAAAAACATTCCTCTGAAAACCGGAGAAAATGCTGCAAAAATAGCTGAGCCCTCCCGCTACACCGCTCGTTTTGGTTTTAAAGAGGATAAATCATTATTAAGGCAAGCATTTAAAAATGTGAGTATTTAACATCAGATGAACGCTTATGTTTAAACATCTGAATAATTTATCTGTTTTTAAGTTACTGAGCATTAAGGCCTCCACTGAAATCAATGAGAGGTGAATATATTTAGCTCTGTTGGAAAACAACTCATTTTCTGCCTGACTTTAGAGGCCAAAGTTTGACAGTCTTGCTTAGCCAAAGACATTCATATTTATTTTCAGTCTCTTTGAAGAAATTGTATTTACTTGCTTTAATACAAAGTCTTTCTCGAATTCCTAAGTAAATATTACAGTAAGTGCATGCAAAGAAGAGTTAAAATACAAGAATACAGTGTCGAGGAACAAGGGAGGAGACCGTCACACGCAGCAGTGGCGAGCGGGCTGCCCCTTGGCTGTCCTGGCTGCGGCGCGGGGACGACCCGGGCAGAAACCCGCGATTTTGCCCTTGAAAAGCCACAGGCGGGAGGAAGGGAAAGGACCCGTCACCTCACCCTGCACCGGGCCGAAGCTATTGGAATGATGCTATTGGGACGGCCGGCTGCTAAATAAACACCGTGGGCACGCTTTGGTTGGCAGATTTCTGTATGAAATTTCTCTCAAATCAAATATTTTTCTTTTATATGATGCATGGAACCCTGACCGCGTAGAGGTGTACGTGGCACCCTGTGCTCTTTGGTTGACCACTGATATCAAAGGTTTTGCTTTCCAGCCACTATGAATACACTACAGATTATTCTAAACCATAATATCTACGCAAGTCTCGTATCGCGTGCCGTTTCTACAAGCAGGTGTTGCTTATGTCAATGGCCCTTTATTTAGATACAATTTGCAGAATTTGCTTTTTTGACTGAACTGACCCAGTGTCTGCCAGAAACACGGCTGGAGATCAGCTGGTGGATGCCGAGCGAGACTGAGCCAGCTTGGTGCCCACGTCCTGGTGCTTGAGGCCTTTTCCTCGCGGAGGACAGAGGTGTCCCAAGGGCCGGAGTAAGCTAACGTCACCGAATCCTCACGTACTTCCCTTTTGGGCAGTGGAGAGAAGCGAAGCACCCCCAACGGCAGACATGTGTCCAAGACAGTTGCACGGTGTGGGCAAGATGGAGGCCAGGGAGGAGAGCGGGACCTTGCACGGTGCAGTCAGTACCCGGCGTCTGACTTGCATGGAAACCCTCCCCAAGATGAACAACCAAAATAAAGCAACAGAGGGATTTCCCTAAAATCATGGCCCGTCTGGAGGAGCAGGACGCACTACAGTAATCACCCAAGACAATAAAGCAAACCCGTGGTTTTCACCAAATCTTGTTTGCTTCTGCAGAACACTGTCTCCTGAATTTCAAGTCTTGTTCAGTCTGAACACTGAAACATAAACGTCCCTTTGCTTTCTATACAGACATCTGTGCTACGTGCTGCCAGGTCTGTTTTCAATGTATGATATTTTATTAGGCGCAGAGTATGTGATAAAATCAAAAATCATTCATTTCCCCCCCCCATGCGTAAAAGTTCAGGTAATAAAAAAAATTACAAGACGAAGCTTGATTTTAAAGCTCAGTTTAGTGACTTATAACCATGACTAACTGCAGGACAGGGCGCGCTCTTCTCATTAAAAAGGAACTTTCCGTGATAAGTCAGTATGACAAATCAACATTTAATTTATTACAAAAGCCAGGCTAGCAAGCTGAAGCATAGCGTAGGTGGTATTTCATTTTATCATATTAAAAGAGTTTCCCCAACGTAAAGATAATTTGAACTACGGTGGCTATAAAAGCGAGTGGAAAATTATGTAAATCTGATTTCCTGCATATGAACCAGTACTATCTTTCTAAAGCTTATTAAATCATATCTGGATTGTTTCAGCACAAAGGTACTAGGTGAATTAATGGGGGAAAAGTACACAGACTTGGGTAGATAATAGAAAAGAGTTATGGCTCCTAAAGCTGGCGAAGCAGAAGGATTTGATGTGAAAGAAACCTGAAGGAGAAGCATATCTGCACCAGTTTAAGTGACGGGACTCCGCTGGGTTTGAATAAACTGCCCCGAGGGCTGAGTTCACGTGGTCCAGGGATGCCAAATGAGTTTCTTTAAACCCATCTTTGGCATTACAATAAAGGACGAAATCCAGCCATGCTGCATCGCTCCCGGGCTCACTGGGACTGATGCTCTGAAAGAGCTTGAGCTGAAATTTAAAATTATTCTCCAGCCCCTCTAACACCCTCTCCCTTTCCTTAGAGTCCTTTAAAGAGAGCAAACTGGTGCGAGTGTGCTGGCGTTAGGGTCTGCTGGTTAGCACCAGGTATAGTTTCACTTAGTCAGACCTGCGGTGGTATATAAAACCACAGTAAACCCGGTGCTCTTCACATCTGCGTCCACATGGCCCCAGGAGTCCCCCTCAACAAAGACATCGCTGTCATTCTGGAAACGTCCCCAAAATCCACAGCGTGCCAACAGGCAAACTGATCAGAAACTGGCTTTGAAGGGCTCTTTTTCGGAACCGTATACTGCAGGTTTAAAAAGCCACGTTATTTTAATTCCAGCTGGAAGCGGTAGCTGGGAAACGGCTGCCATATGCCTACGCAGGAGCAGCAGTCCAGCATGGGCATCGCGGGCGCTTCTTCGACCCTCTAATTCGTCTGCCGGTGGAACATGCCTGCCTGCTCTTCGGCTTGCTTTAATAGGCTCCTTTTATAATTAGCAGCCGGAATTAGAGCGGCCTTTGGGCAGCTCGGCTGGTGGAACGGGGCAGGGGGCTGCCCGCGCCCCCGGCCGGGGAGCACCGCTTGTCACCGCGCGGGGGACGGCGGCTTATTGATCGGAAAGTCTTGCCAGATCATTATCCCTCTTAACTTTAATTTGACTTCTGTAAATCTCCAGGTGTTTGTAGTCTCCAAAGTGAATGTATAAGCAGCTGTCCCTCTCTCCCTGTTTGTGGCAAATGACATCAATGACAACGTCACGGTAAGCCTACTGGATGGCATACAGTTTAAAGTGCCGTGCTCGGCGCTCTTAAAAATTCCTGGAAATACAATAAGCTTCTGCAGTCCTTTTCTTTTTCACCTCGGTATTTTGATTAACTTCTCCTGTGGCTCCCCGATTGCTTTGCTGGCAAAACAAAATTTTGTTCCCAAATATTAATAAAATTCTGCAGACCTTTTGTGGTGTTTTACAAACTTTAAGAAGTAAACAAATTTACTTTTAAAACTGAAAAGCCCTCAGTATGGTCTGCTTAGTCATTCATCTAGAATGAGTAATTGTTTTTGCTAAGTATAAGTAGTCCTTGCTCTCATTATCATTGCTGTGTAATACTACGCAAGGTCGTTTTGCACTTGGACTGGTTAATTTTCATAGGGTTTTTTTTTGAAGGTTCTCTGTGTCAGAATAAAAACCTCAGTTTAGGAATGAATTAAAAGGTTTAAGTGTCTGAAAATAGCATAAAACTCGCAGCTGCTTTGTTCCCCCCACTAAGATCCGCATTGAATGCCATTGTTTTGTACAGACACACACACTTGCAGTCGTAATATTTGTACAGTGAGATAATGGTGGAGGTATGTATGATTAGGCATCAAATAAAAGCATGAATTATTTGACTCCCTGATTGCACCTGCAGCTATCCCGGGCATTTCCATAATGCCCATCACCACCGCTGTAATGGAGCACTCTGTTTATAACTGATTTTACAGCATGTGAGGCTTTTGGTACGCCGAGATGGGCAGGAGAACAGCGGTTGGCCTGCAGAGAGGTATTCATCTGTCTAAAGATCCTCGTCCACAACAATGTGTGGATAATGATCTGAAGGAGAAACCAAGGTCAAATCGTTTGGCTCCCCTTGGGCCGACGTGGCAGTGCAAATTCAGTTCAGAGCTGTGGCAGTGGTATCTGAAAAGAAAGTGAACTTCCCTCCGGAAGAAGGTTCAAATGAGCCCAATGTTTGAAATGTAAGATGACCTAGGATTTAGAAGCTGCAGTAAGTTTAAAAAATATCAGCTTCAGTCATTGAGGGGTAATAATTTGCTCTCTCTCGCTAATGGAGAAGTGACGCCCTATGGCTGGGAGCAGGGTTACTGGGCGCTGATGGTCCCACCAGCGATGTTTGGCTGTCAGCGTGTTTCTCTCAAGGCATCGGTTGCCATCCATGTATGACTAGAGGAAACTCTCCCCTCAGGGGGAGAGTCCTTGTCCGGTCGGGCAGGGGGGGAGGCTGTGCCAGGCACGTGGCAGCACGACAGTGGGACACTGGCGCAGGTTGCCCCGAGAAGCTGTGGCTGCCCCATCCCTGGAGGTGTTCAAGGCCAGGTTGGACGGGGCTTGGAGCAACCCGGGCTGGGGGGAGGTGTCCCTGCCCGCGGCAGGGGGGTGGGAACTGGGTGGTCTTCCAGGTCCCTTCCAGCCCAAACCATTCTGTGATTCTATGATAATACATGAAAATTATCGGTAGATCTGTGCGAGCGGGCGCTCTTGCTGCAGCAGGGACGGAGACTCGCGGAGAAGGTTTCTGCTCCTGCTCCCCCCCTTTGCTTTGTAACTCCCTGTGTTGTTAGTTATCAAGGAAAGCGTGTCCGCCTCTCACTTTTGACAAGACCGCATCCAGCATCTTTCCTGGGAGTCACTTACAGGGCGTCAGTCCTGTCAAAGGAGAAACCCCGCTAAGGTCAGCACTGGCCGTGTCCCCCGCTGCCGCCAGAGCATGACCGCCGGCCAAGGTCCCTGTGTGCATGCCTTTGAAGCCCACGTGCTCTTATCAAGCTCTCCTTTTTTCTAATTTAGTGATTATTCTACATAATCCTAATGTTTTATAACAGTTAGCAGTTGTGAAAATATTTAAGCACACTCTTCGCACAGATGGGATTATATTCAGACATCTCTCCTGGTGGTGAATAGAAACGAACAAAGTAATATTGTATCACTGTCTGTAATTAATAAAAGAGATTAGGAAAAGTACTACGCTGAAACGTGCAAACCAACATTTCCTAACACCAAGGACTGCATTAACCAGAAATAATTATAAGCTTTAATGCTGACGCCTTGTAGACAAAAGCACGGACCTCTTTAGATTCTCTGAATAAGCAAGACTAATTCTGTTAAATGGATTACGCAAAGAGATGTTAATAAGCATTTCATTTAACTATATTCAGGTTAATTATTTATTATAGGAAAGCCTTAATAAATAGCCTTTGTGCAACACTTAAAATATACGGAGAAGGAAGAGATAAACTAAGTCAAGGTCAAAGCAGTAAGAAAAAAAAAAGACGAAAAGACTGGGCTGTCAAAAATGTTTTCTTTTTAAAAGAAAAGATTGTAAGATAATGTGACTCTGAAGGCTCAGCGGAGTCCTGCAGACAACATCTCTAGATATTGTTACACTTGAAGTTAGTTGAGGATTTACGGCTTTGGAGGAGCGGGTCAACCGTCTACAAAAGACTGAATGAGAAAGCAACAGATTGTGGTAGGAGAGGTGATCTGCTTGGAGAGGACTGGCTTATGCGTGGCTGCACCAAGGGAAAGCGTGTCAAGAAGAGACACCTCACTTTGTGCCCCGGAGGCCAGGCAGGATTGTAGAAAGCTTGACCTTGGGAGAACAAAACCTTGAAATCTTGTGTAAAAACGAATCAGCAAAGACACCGATTTGTTTAGTCTTATGCAAATGTAATCATCCTCAAGGCTACGCGCCCGAGACAGGAGATTTACAGCGATGGAAAATTCACGAGTGAAGTTAAATAGATAAATCTGAATGAGGAGGCCCTTTTGAAGTCTGTGCCAGATGGAGACTTTGATTAAACAGAGCTTTGACCATGGTAATAATGCTTGGAAAATGCTGGTAATTTAAGTAATGCTGAAATGCGTTTGGACCACGTCTGTGGTAGCTGAGAGCTGGACGGGGTGACTCAGGTCCTCTCCAGGCTGATGTTCCTCTGTTACTGGTATGAATCACTGAAATTTCTTTTAATGAGAGAGAAATGTACAGCACTGCACAGGCCAACATCCCCAGAGCGCGTTTGAAATGCAAAATGCTTGTATTTTAAATATAGGCGTACATTAGCGAGAGATATTATTTTATAAATGATGCATGGTTGAAATGTTTTGCTTATGCCGGCGAAGAAAGTCAAGTGAGGAGATCGGTGCAGAGCTATGGAGCCCCGGCTCTGGGAAAAGTGAAACACATCTCACGTGATGGCTCACAGGGCACTGTAAAACGTTTTTACTGAGTCTAACAAACTGCTAGACGAGGTAGCTCAATGCCACTGGACGTGTCCTCGCCTGTGCCCAGTGCTCATTTGTCTCCCCAGTCCTTGCCCATGAAACCGAAGGGACGAGGATTATACCGGGAACACGGGAGGGACGTGCCGGGGGACACCACCTCCTACAGCATCATCTACATCAAATACCTTAGTGCAGGGAACAGCCAGCTTTTGCCCTGGTAATGCCTGTGCAGCCGTTCTCTGGGTCGTGTGGGTGTAATTTTGGGTAGAATTTTGCTTTTATGTATTTTCTAGCCAGGAGTCACTTAGCACTACTGAGACCAATATATCTGAAAATCCTTGAGAAAGGAGACAGGAAATATTGCAAAAGTTGTCCATGAGCTAACTCTGCCCGGATGGATTTATGCAACTTCTTCAGCTTATTCTGAGACAGAGCTGGGGAGGATGAAGCCAAAAACCGTGAGGTCCTTAAAAGAGTGGCTTTGTCATTCTCTGAGATGTGGCAGAAAGATGCGGAAGATGAGCCCCCAACAGACCGATGGAATTGATGAGAGAGAGATACTGTCAGGTCCCGTTCATTGGCATTCACACAAGGCTGCTGTCAGCTGCAGAAACTGTAAAACGAATGGCTTATGCTGATTTGTTTCCTATTTCTAATTTAAATGAAGAATGCAGAATTTTTTGAGTTTTGAAATAGGAATGCAGAGAATAAAAGATTATTGCTGTAATTGCAGAAGTAAAAAACCAACTATTTGTTGCACTAAAATATTAAAGCTTAGTATTTTAAATACTTGAGACAGATATGCCACCAGCAATGTTTTAAAGTGAGATATTGTCCCTGGGTGTGTTTGCACGTAGCTCTGCGTATGCACATAAAATAAGAAAGAAGCATTTCTTGTTCCAGCCGTAAAGACCCCAGTTCTGGTATGTTCTGTACCTAATTTGAAACTCTTTCTTGATACTGATTCTGACTGAGTTAAAATATACGATATGATATCTATAGGGCTAAAAAGAAAGTGAAGCAATCAAAACTTGATAACTAGCTCAGCCACCCAGCATTGTCATTTCGCAATTGTGGGGACCTTTGCCCGGGAATTTGGGTTCCCTGGCTGTGGAAACACATGTCCAGGGAGGCAGCAGCGAGACGCCTTTCCCTCCCCGTCAGAGTCACCCTTCCCGTTCCACCCACGCACACACCGACGAATAACTCATGCTAAACATTACAAACGGCGAAGTACTCATTTAAAACCAGCTAAAAATACACACACTAATGTAAATTCTAAGTAAGATGATTTTTGCTTGCTTATTAATGTGATGGGGCATGCCAGACACATTTTGCAGTTGTTCAAACTAGACCTGCTTAGGAACACTTAACAGCTGCATTTCATTAAGCTTATAGAGAAAGCCAAACCATAACTGATGGAGGTTGTTAACTACATGCAAAAGGTTTTTAAGTGTCTTAATTTCTGTTCTCCAGTAACTCTCCGGAACAAAGCATTTCCAAACTCAGCAGCTTCTCAGAAGTACTTGGTGCAGACATCTCAGTGTGTGTGGTGGATACGGAGGCACCCCGACCCCCGTAGGTTGACTCACCGGCGCCACGTTACCTCGCCAGGAGAATTGCTGCCCTTCCTAAGGAGAGCATCCCATGCTCAGGCTGAAGAGGATGCGGTTACAGATCTAGCCACCAATTTGGGCGAGCTGCGTTTGGAAACGGCGGCGCTGGGGCTGGGGAGAGCTTCGGTGGGGACAGCCAGGAGCAGCCGCGCTCCGTGGGGGTCGCGGTCTCAAAGGGTCGTTGAATCTCATCACCTTTCAGATTTTTGCCGTCCCCTGTTTGCTCTCCCCCCGTGTGACTGCCTTGAGACCTGCCTGGGTCAACCACCTCTCAGCAGCCCTTCTCCCACTTCCAAAAGCTGTGCTAACAAGTGGAACCCTAAAATTGTAGTTTTTTTTCTAAAACTCATTCCTTCTTCCTGTCAGCTTCCTAAATCTCATGCCTTATTCTCCAAATTGTCATTGACTCTTCCCATAGAAATCCAGGTTTAAATCTGATTGTTATTGTTCACAGCAAAACATTTAACGGAAAAAAACAAAAGCTGGTGTAATTTTAGAGAAAGAAACATCTCTAATTTTTCAAACTTATGAATGGTGAGTAATTTTTCCAGCGAATTTATACTTTAACAAATCACGGTCATTTGATAACATGTAAAGCTACAGCTGGATTGTCAAAATTTGGGTAACTTAATTGAGAGAGGGCAGGATAACCTTTTAATTCTAATGAAATGGATGCTATTGTTGAAGAGTATTTAAGATACCAGAAAAAAAAATCCTCTCCAAGAAGGGAGGCACATGGGATATCTTACACCTAGGCACGAGATCCTGATAACTCAAAAACCTTGAGTTGGGATGTTTTTACTTCATGTGCCAAAGGAATCGCAATGGTCCTCAGTGTCAATGTGCTTTTTGAAGGAGTTCAGCATCTCATTGTGATATGACAGTCAGAGACATACGGAAGCTGTTAACATTTTCTATTCAGTATACGTGCACCCTCGAGTTGTTAAAAAACATGATACAACCCAAACTACTGCATTTGGATAGATCTGAATGCAAGCACTTTATATTGCTACTGTTTTCACAACAAAAAGGTATTGTTAAAACTTTATTACCTAGGTGTGATTTGTTTCCAAACTCGCATTTTAAATTCCAGCGTATGGTTGCCAATAGAGAAGTCCCCA
The DNA here is from genome assembly GCA_013398815.1 of Ibidorhyncha struthersii. Classification (NCBI taxonomy): domain Eukaryota; kingdom Metazoa; phylum Chordata; class Aves; order Charadriiformes; family Charadriidae; genus Ibidorhyncha; species Ibidorhyncha struthersii. The sequence goes on from VZSZ01007530.1 coordinate 213,295, forward strand.
TTTACAGGCAATTATCACACAGTGGTACCTAAAACTCCCTGTAGTTATTGCTCACTCTAATTATATGGTTTTGCTGTTGTTCTTACTCAGTAGTGTTTGTAAGTGTGGGCTTTTCAGTGGGGGCCAGGCACGCGCCCTTTGTGTTACTCCAAATTTCTGTATTTACAGCAGATTCAGGTACCGCGCGAAAAATGGGCAACGGTGATTTGGAGAAACTCTTAACAATAGCAGCCCGAACACAAAAGCCTGTTTTGTAGATAATCAGTGTAAATAATAGATTCCCCACATGCTGCTGTCTATCAAGTTATTTCTTCGAGCAAATGTCTCTGGGTATCATAAAAGCAGAAAAATAGCGGTGCTCAGACAAAGCGGGGTCCCTCTCATCTTTCAGGTACTGCAGACATGCTTTTGCTGCAGCTGCGGAAACAAAAACAAGTTTAAACCCTTACGTATTGTTGTGCAGTATATCTTTAACGGAATTTCGTTTAGACACAGATAAACCTGATCACATCAAATAAAAAAACCTTCCATTAAATAACGCAAAGGAAAAGAATCCTGCTAAAACACTAAGAGGAGAAATGAAGCAGGCACTGACCACAGAGTGCCCTGAGGTACCCGGTTTCCACTGCAGGGAATATTTCAAAATCCCAAGAAGTATTTATGGGGAAAATTACTGTGAGAGGATAGAATAAAATTTGGCTTTATATGTCATCCCTTATACTCAGGTTATCTCCAATTTCTTTGTACAGCTGAGGAGCGCAGTCATATTGGAACAAATAAAACGCCTTTCAGGAACTTCAGAGCTGCAGTGTGCACCAGCCTCGGGGTCCTGAGATGACTTTTAACAGTCGGAGGAGACACCACCCCCAACCCTGGGATGAATGGGATCACCGCCTCATCCCTGCCTTTACCTGCCAAAGGTGACGGGAGAAACCAGCCGAGCGCCTTGTCCAGAGGTGAAAGCCGAGCAGGTAACCAACGGCACTGCGTCGGCATCCCACTGCCCGTCACCGAATCCCAGACTGGTGGGGGTGGGAAGGGCCCTCTGGAGCTCCCCCAGTGCCACCCCCCGCCAGAGCAGGGGCACCTCCAGCAGTGGCACAGGACGGCGTCCAGGCGGGGTTGGAATGGCTCCAGAGTGGGACACTCCCCCCCTCTCTGGGCAGCCTGTGCCACTGCTCTGCCACCCGCACAGCAAAGGAG
>VZSZ01007530.1:214804-244641 GCA_013398815.1 Ibidorhyncha struthersii
CATCCTGTTGTCCCCCAGGACTCCCAGGTCCCTTTCCACAGAGCTGCTCTCCAGGAGGTCAGCCCCTGACCCGTACTGGTGCAGGGGGTTATTCCTCCCCAGGTACATCCTCCAGCTGCCCTCCATCAGAGCAGACGGAGCCTGAACACGGCTGTTCAGAACAAGCAGCAGTGTGTGCCCGGTCCCCGACAACACCGAACCACCTCCCCCAGGTCCCCGAGCACTGACCACCAACACAGGGACCGTCCCCGGGGGACCCGAGCTGGGATTTTAATGAAAGAACTTCAAAGTTAGATGTGCAGTAAGGAGAAGGAGTGGCATGCACTGCAGCGGGCACATTAAAATGCAAAATAAAATTAGTGACTAAGAGAAAGCTTTTGACCAGAAAAAAAATAGCAATTCAAGAAGGCAAAAAAAAAAAAAAATCTGCTATTTAAAAAAAATAGCCAACTGCATGCGTACTGGAAGAGCAAGAGCTGACTCTGTGACAACGCCTCAGAAAAGCGTCTGTGATGGCAGTGGATCACCTATGCCACCTTGCCAGGAAAGGACAAATATGTTTTGGGGGTGTGTAAGCAGAATTGCAGCCTATGAAGCAGTGCCGCTACCCTCCTCGGCACGGCAGGGCAGTGTCTGCGCGGATGGGTCACCTCGGGAGATGCACAGATGGACCGGACACAGCCCAGAGACGAACATGGAGAACATCCCACCTAGCAGTACGGCTTGGAGCGGCAGGACAGTTCAAAACCTGAGGAGGAGAGGGCGTCCTAAGAACAACTGTGGGATACACACAAGGCTCGGCCCCGGAGAAGGTGAGGGCACGATCTGCTTGTGTCTGTAGCAGGCAGGACAAGACCAACAGGTCTGACCTGCGGCGGGCAGGACCCAGAATGGCTACGAAGGCAAACTTAGCACGGAGTTGCATGGGAAGGGTGAGGAGCTGCATCACTGCAGAGTTTTAAGAGCAGTGTGTATAAATATGTGTTAAAAATAATACTAGACACCACTTCTTTTGCCTGTGGGAAGAGCTCTTTCTGGATGTTCTCTTTGGGCTTTTAAAAAATAATAATCCAGGAATGCATCATAATTAGCAGTGACTGAGACATTTACTTTCTTTCTGGAAGTGTGGATGTAACAGGTTCCGCAGGAGGGAGAGGAGGGCGGCTCACGGCAGAGACAAAGCTCAGCCACCTCCGCCGGCAGCTCCCGGAGGCAGCTCCCCAGCCCATCGCAGGGGCTGCAGCGCCATTTCCCTCCCCGAGAAATCGGCTCTCGGTTCTTTCCGATGGCTTGAGGACATGCCCGTTGGATGCAAACTGCGCAGAAAACTTTAAACAGATCTTTAATTCTCATAGAAAAACGAAGGCAGCTGTGGAACCTATAATTAGCATATGCCTCTTGGCTTATCAAACCCAGCTCTGCTGTTGCGCCGTGTCTTGTGATTTCCCTCATAAATATTTTAAGATCTGTCTTAAAAGCAGTTACTTGTCTTCCAGTGGGAGCAATCAGTGGAAGGGTTCTCTACAGTTGCACTTCTGAATGGGCAGGAATTTTCTTATTCCCAGGATAAATTTATCTTTGGATGAGCTCTGCCTCCTCCCGGGTCTCACTGCCCCGTTTCCACAGGCACCGCTCGTGCGTGGTTTCACGTCGTTAAGACTAAGCACCATCTTCTAACCTCCCTCCTCTTTCTCTTCTTTCTCTTTGCACAATAGGAACAACAACAGATTCAAATACTTTACATAAACTTGCAGTTTTAATCCGTTTCTTTGCGGGATGAGACCTTGAAGGGCTATAATTATCACTAATGTTCCCACATTAGAGCTATTAATAAGTTAAAGGGCGCTGTTGTTTCTATGGCTTGAAATAAAATGCAACTTCCATTTTCTTTGAGTCGGCCAAGCTTTCCTCTCCTTCTTTAGAAGTGCTCAAAATAATTTAGCCAAGGATTAGTTAAAAAAAAAGTAAAGATTTTTTTGTGTATTATTTTGTGTTTTATTGCAGCAGTAATCTCTTTGGTGAGGTTATCTCCAGGGACTCAGATAACTTTGCCTTCAAATAAAAGTTATTACGTAGCCCAAAGGCCAAGCAAAGAGTGCTTTCTGGAATCAGATCCACCCCGCCTTTTTGGAGCAGATATGAGAAAAGGTGAATAAATGCAAACCCAGCGTAGCTTGATAGTCAGAGTTATACGATCTACTGCTATGTTAATGAGCGAGAATCACTATCTAGGATTTCCTTAGCAAAATAAGGTCTATTTAATTAAAACAGTCCATGAAAAGGTGAAAATTCCAACTCGAAATTCTAATAAAAGTCAAAGGAGATTATCATATTGCTGTCTCCCCTGCTTGGTTAAAAGCTGCAAGGTTGGCTTCAGAAATGCAATCTGTCTGTAAGCACCTCTAGGCAAAAAAAACAAATCCAAACCCAAAATCCTTCCCCCACCTCGCTCCCCTAAATCCCGCCTAATTGCAGATGTTTCCATTAATACTGTGCTTAGTGCTCTGTGGGCTGGAACACAAATTGCGTAGTACTGAAATAAAAATTATAACATCTGTGTCACCTGGCTGATGGATAACACGGTGCTGCAATAAATAACGCGGTGTTGCATCTTTTTGCTCAAATAGATGGGCCTCCTCCATCTAGCGATGGGCGCTGGGGGGGCCTGGTCATCACCAGGAAAGAAAAAGGAAGAAACCACCTAGAGAAAATATCCCGAGTTTCACTGTCAAGGCATTTCTATAGACATCTGAAGGCTGCTGAATTTCCTGGCTAAAGCATTAATTCCTTGAACTGAGAACTGGACACAACTGATTATTCTTTCCGTTGGATTATTTTTTTCCGTTGGATTGCAGAATTACCAATGCTTTATAAAAGAAAGGCAAGGACTCGATACAGAGTTGTGTAAACTGGGTAGCACAACATACAGCATCCTATTATCCATCACTAGAAAAATAATTTAATAACCCCACTGTGGTCAGCAAAGCCAGGAAATGCAGCTTATGCTTGCCCCCACTTACAAGAATGCCCTTCGCTGCCCAGAATAACCTGTTCGAGCTCTGAAAGGAAAGGATATGGTAAAAGATAATGACCTGGGGTTTACAATGCGCTAGTTACGTGTCTGCAGGGCGATGCACCAGAGTCTGTGCAGTCAGGTACAGGGATAGTTTGCATTGCATTTCCGTGGGACGGTACCTGGTAATGACAAACAGGACTGGCGACTTCCTCTAGTCCAACCTCCCGTGAAAGGTTGGACCAGGTGATCTATCGAGGTCCCTCCCAACCTGGGCTGTTCTGTGATTCACCCCATTTCCCAAGACCTCAGTGAAGGCAGCCTAGTTCTGAGACACACACGGGCTCAGACGCAACTTCTGAATAGATACTGAATTGGGGCTGTTCTTAATTACTGTATGTTTTAAGCTGTAATCCGAACACAAATGTACAACACCCAAACTGTCCTTGCCCCACACTCGGTGAGAAAACCTTTTTTTTTTCTGAGTTTATATATGGAAAAACTCAAAATTTGTAGAAAGGCAAAAAGAAGCTCTTCTGTTGAGAATGAACCATGAAATCACTTTTAGATCCGTTTTCTAAATGATGTAGCTACTGAAGCCCTCCATTACTTTAAAGTGCTTCTTTATAACTGATATCAGAACTAATTTTTGTTGAACTTATTTATGTGAAATCTTAGCAATTACAGGTCCCATCTACTGTAGGCTTGTATGATGTGTACGGTTACCCAACCCTGGAGCTACTCTACAGTGAGTAAATATGGATGTCACACTCCTCTTCCGAGCTTTGCTCCTAGAGAGATGACGTTTTGTGTATTTGCAGTGTGATCTACACACTGTTTCTGAAGCACATGTGTACTACTATTTTTTTTTTAGTTGACAGGCTTTCTATTTGAAACTTTAGATTTGAAAAGATGTATTAAAAAGCTATAGCATACATATTTTTCATTATTCAAAAGTAAACAATTTTTACTTATTTTGCAGAAGTACTTAGCAGACAGATGTGCTTGCTAACGCGGGAAGTCCAACACATTCGTGGTCAACGGCTCCATGTCCAAGTGGTGAGCAGTGACAAGTGGTGTTCCTCAGGGGTCGGTACTTGGACCAGTACTATTTAACATCTTTGTTGGCAACGTGGACAGTGGGATGGAGCGCACCCTCAGCAAGTTTGCCAAGGACACCAAACTGTGTGGACTGGTCGACACACTGGAGGGGAGGGATGCCATCCAGAGGGACCTGGACAGGCCAGAGAGGTGGGGCCATGCCAACCTCATGAAGTGTAACCAGGCCAAGTGCAAGGTCCTGCACTTGGGCCGGGGCAATCCCAAGCACAAATCCCGGCTGGGCGGAGAACGGATGGAGAGCAGCTCTGAGGAGAAGGACCTGGGGGTGCTGATTGATGAGAAGGTCCAACACGAGCCATCAATGTGTGCTGGCAGCCAAGAAGGCCCCCCACACCCTGGGCTGCATCCCCAGCAGCGTGGCCAGCAGGGCGAAGGGTGGGGGATTGTGCCCCTCTGCTGCACTCGGGGGAGACCCCCCTGCAGTGCTGCCTCCAGCTCGGGGGGTCCCAACAGCAGAAGGACACGGAGCTGTTGGAGCGGGGCCAGAGGAGGGCCATGAAGATGATCACAGGGCTGAAGCACCTCTCCTATGAAAACAGGCTGAGAGTTGGGATTGTTCAGCCTGGAGAAGAGAAGACTCCAGGGAGACCAGTATTTGAAAGGCACCTACAAGAAAGCTGGAGAGACTTTTTACAAGGGCATGTAGCAACAGGATGAGGGGGNTGAAGATGATCACAGGGCTGAAGCACCTCTCCTATGAAAACAGGCTGAGAGTTGGGATTGTTCAGCCTGGAGANGCACTGGGGGGTCTTCAAGGTCCCTTCCAACCTAAATCATTCTATAACTCTCTGATCTCTGTGTCTGAAGAGGCATAGTGTAGCTTTCAATTACAGGTCTTACCAGAATGTCCCCCACCCCATAAAACCCCTTCCCTCCCATGTATGTGCTGCACTGCAGAGGTGTGCTTCACCTGCGTTGCTCTTGGCACAGTCCAGGTAAAGGAAACCACAAAACCAGATTGTATTTTTAAATCTAAACGCCTTTTTCTTGGCTGGAAATGTGGCATAGCAACCACTGTAGAGGTAGAGGGGGACAGCAACAGAAAGGGATCATTTTAACGGAAACGTGCATGAAAAGAGCAAACAAATAATGAAATTGTTTCATGATATTATGCAGTTTTCTGCTCATATTGCTGGTTTCAGATGTGATGTGTTCAAGGCTGGGACTATCCCCTTACCCACGTATCTACAGTACACATCGAGCCCAGATTTTGTTATCATCTGCAGCAATAACAATCAACAAAACAATAATCACTTGCTTAGCTTAAAATTAAATAGACAAAAATACAGAGGGTAAAGACATCAAGTCTAGAACAGGCTGATGTTGAGTTCTGCATGCAAGTCTAAAATTAAACAGAGGAGACTGAGTCATGATCTTCCACTGGACATGGTAAACACAGCTTCAGTTAAGAGGACGTTGAGAAGAAGACTTGAAAAGCACTAGGGAAAGCACTGGGACAAGCAAGTCAGCCACCCATTCCCATTCCCCCATCCCTGTGTTGTAGTACGTAAGCTGGGGGACCCAGTTCTCATCTCCATCCCGAACCATGCAGTCTGGAAAGGTTCTTCAGTGAAGAAGAACCAAGAAGAGCCAAGAACCGCGACTCTCCATGACAGATAACCACGCTCAGATTTCCGTACCAAGTGTGTAACTTTTGAGTCGCCTGCAAGGGCTCAAGTTTGATAAATTTGCCCAGTTCAGAAGTGGGATGCTTTAACAAAACGATGGAATTATAAAGTCAAATGCTGAGAAACACAGGGTGTTTTGAAAGGAATATGCGTGGCGTGTGCTATCAGGTACTTATGCACATAATTTTGGCAGCCTACAATAACTGCTTCTCTGACAATGTTGCCCTCATTTGTAAGTGTCACATTTGAGAAAAGGCAAAGCATTTTAATGCGACATAAAAATTTGACTTGGGAGCTAATTGCTTTAATTTGATAGAATTTTTGGCTCATCTGCATACTTGACAATTATTTACAACTTACATTGGTAATTAGAGGTTGGGTCTTGGCTGAAAAATTGCAAATAGCTTTGAAGACGTTTTCTGATCCTTCTAACTTTTAGAGGAAATGAATTTATTAGTAGTTAATATGTAAAATATTTGTATTTCTGACCTTTTGTAAAACATTCTTTCTGTATTTTAAATGATTGCTTGTCAGGATCATTTTTCTCAAAATGAAGTGTGACATTGTAAATAAGCTCTTGAATTAAGCAGCATATTAAATCTATGTACTCAGTGGCAACCTTTGATAGTTCTCATATATCATGAAGATTTTGTTGGTTCTGCTACACTGAGGCAATGTCATATAGCATTGTGAATGATAATTTTTTACGCTGAACTTTACAGTTTCTGGACAGTTTCAACATCATTCTTCTGATCTTGACACAGGATATTGAGTTAAGCAGGTTAGTACATGATTTCTTGCCTTTTTTTTGGTGACTGTGTATGAGAAAGGAACTTTTTTGCTGGAGGAGCTGACAACCTTTAAACAAATCTTCCAGTTAGTTGTCAGATGATTTCTAAAGATGTGGGGTTTTATTCAGCTATTCTGATGATTTTCTTAAGCATTTCTTTGGGATTTCTCTTGGTCTTATTTCTGCATAGTGTATATATTGCTCCTGTTTTATAGGTATATTAAAAAAAAAAAATCCATGAAAGTCTTACTGCTGAACTGTGCTAATAGCCAATCAATTAATCATCAATAGAGCTTTCATCATAATAAGGTGGTGGATGAAATAAATAACAAAGTCAAACTGTTTACTAATTCCAGAAGAGTTAAAGCATAGTGCCACCCTGAATTATAACTGACTAGACCGGCATCATCTCTCGAGTTTGCCTGGTATGTCAATACTGCTTAATCTTGTTCTTTGTAACAGGGTACATCTTAAATAGAAGGACACTGGATAAGTCATATACATAAAAGAGATCTACAGCTTGCTGGCATGTGAAATTCCTCTGATATATATTTTTATGAAACTACCCGCACATTATGTGCTCAGCGGCATAAATAAAGAAGCGTGTTACCCTGGCAATTTTACGTTTACTACATTAGTTAGTAAATGCAATGGCCACCCTTACTTTCCTATAATAAAAACCGCTGAGCCTTTTCATGAAAGATGATTGCAATTTCCACCGGCCTGTATATGCGAGGAAAAAACATAACTCATCAAAATCTGAGCTATTTGCTCTTAAGATACAAGAGCGTTTTTCTTGAACACTCGACGTGACATTAACTATTCATGAAACTTGCGAATGTTCAAACACTGCCTGAGTAAAATTGTTACTACTTTTCAACTTGATTGAGATCTTTTCTGAGCCACACTCTACCGCAGCCAGCAAAAGGGCTCTCCACACATAAGAAATGCGGAGAGTGTCCAGGTACTGTAGCTGTGAGCTATCGATTTGCTGAAAAGCCGAGTTCCTCCTCCAAAATTGATTCATGATAACTGCCTCCCTTTGGGTCAAACAGTATTTAACCGCTTGTAAATTTTAATTAAATGATTTGTCACTTTGAACATATAGTTTGTCATCTCGCAGCTAGGCGATGTGTCTTTATCAGAGAATGACTCAGGGGGAAGGCATCCATCTCCTGTCACCTCGCCCCCCCATTAAGATAATTTGGCTGTTGCGCAGTGCGGGAGGCTCCGTGAAACAGACTGTGCTTCCTAGGAACAAGTCCATCATGCACACTATAAAAATACAATTTCTCCCTTGCGTCGTTAGCATATGCTTAACTTTCTGAGCATAACAAACCCTTTTCCCAGCAGCACTCGGCAAAAGCAGATTTTTTCCTTCCAAAAACTTGCTTTTTCCTTTTTCACGTGCAAATGACACCTGTCGCTATTGTTACGCAGCTACCCAAGTACTGCGGCCGTGCCTACAGTTATCCGCACTTGCAAGATGTTGACTCCAGGCGAAAGTGAAGAGAAGTTTATAAACCCCGTAAATCTGTTGACTGACTCTAGAAATTATGGTTTATCTTTTTTTTTTTTTTTTTTTTTTGTAGCTCTTACCCCCCATTCTGTGTGACTAACTATGGAGTCTTCATTTCAGCGAATTTAAATAGGTCTTCCGCATGTGCACGTTATACAACACTAACGCAAGCTCATCAATTTCATAGACATCCTCCTCTATCTGCGACAGGGTTTCATCCTGCGAGGAAGAGGGCCCCTTGCTTGTGCGGGGACACAAGCTGTTGCTTTAAAGCTGCTGCTTTAATTCTGGGGTCCGCCATTTGTGCGCCAAGCGGCCAGGTTGGACGGGGCTCGGAGCAACCTGGGCTGGGGGGAGGTGTCCCTGCCCAGGGCAGGGGGGGGAACCGGATGAGCTTTAAGGTCCCTTCCAACCGAAACCGTTCCATGATTCCATGATTCTAAGAGAACTTAACACCACGCGAAGTGTATCCACGAAATACAGAGAAAGCGCATATAATCTAATCAAGTATTTGTTACTTTTCATTAACATGCAGATTTTCTTCTTTCCAAAGTACTTTCGGTTTTCCACCCTTTGACCAAGTCGTGTTAGACTATGTCACTCAACTTATCTTTATTTTGCTGCTCCCTATGATGAAATATTTGGGGCGTTTCTGATGAAGGAATGCCACAGGAGCTGGCGTGGCCATGGCGAGGACTCCCGGCTTTCGCAGCTACCTACGGGGCTGAACCCCCTCACCTCCAGAGGGGCTTCGGGTTGGCTTTCTGCCGGGGCTCCCCGAGCCGTGGGGCTGGTGGGGGGGCCCTTTGCAGACCCCTCCCCCAGCAGCCGATGGTGCTTTTCCTCTGCAGCTGAGGCTTTTCATGCACCAGCCTTCCCCTTTTCAGCTTAATCCAGAGGATTTTGGAGACATTATGGCTCAGCTTTGCATACGTTATTACACAGAAGAGAGGAAAAAAAAACCCAAACCACAACAGTTGAGATTTTTCAAAGCTGACTGGGAGCTTTAGGCATGAAACTCCCGTTAAGACTCCTGGCTTTGAAAAGCTCTGTCAATTAGTACAATATTTTGGCGGAGATAGAAAAGAAAGAAAGAAAAAAAGCAAGCGTTGGTGCCTCTGTGGGAGGCCCCTTCCCAATTAATGCTGATTAATGGTAAGGGATGAGCACATGGAGTGCATTATCCTCAGGATGGGTCTCCCACTTGCTGCACCTTTTGAACACTTTGTGCCCTGACGATGCTTACTGTCACCGTGCCCTCTCCATCCCTCACCTGGGGAGGACCACTGGCTCCGACAGGAGAGACGCGACGCGGCTGCAAGGAAACACGCTGGTGAAAAAATGAGTTTACCTCCATAGATGTGTTTTCTAATCAATATGTGCACGAAGGTTAGCGAGACTGTTGAGGGAAGACGCTTAAGCACTGCGCTCTCCTGCACGTGCTCGTGCCACCAAGGGCCCCTCAACCACAGCGGCGTGGTGACCCTGCGCTGGCCGCTGAGCGGTCGGGTGGCTGAGGACAGCTGCACAAAGGCTCTTCTGCATGTTATTTTCCATCCCCTTTCTCCTCACCCTTGCAAAGGCAGGATTTTGGTCTCTTCAGTAGAAATACACTACACTCACCATTAAAATGCCCTTCAAAGCAGAAAGCAGAGAGCACCCAGAAAAGGTTCTTCCGTATTCTCAACGACCATCTTGTAGGTGAGCAGCGGCTCAGCGCTTCTCCGTGGAGCGCTATCGCGTGTGTCCCTCTGTTCATGAGCAAGCGGCACACACAGACTGTCAGAAGCGTTTCCCAGGCAGGCAACGGGCAATTTCTTTCTGCCGTTGATTTTTGACTCAAAATCAGGATTTAGGAAGGCAAAGACGGAAAACAGTATGTGGCACTTGGCAGGAACGTTAGCAACTTCCAAAGTAGTTATGGATGTCAGATTCTCAAAAAAAATGGTAACAGAACGGGAAATTATATACACACACACACACACACACATATATATATATATATTCCCCTGCAGGTATTAGATAAAGTTTGGCAGGCAGTGATGAAAGCTTTTCACCTTTCCCTTTTTCTAAGCTCGCTGGGCATTAGGGGTGCTTTGCTTTGAGCTTATTACCCCACATCATGCCTGTCTAGAGAGCTGTGCTTTTGGGAAGACAGAGGTGGACCTGGATGCCTTTAAAACCTCCTCTGATAGTCTTTGAGACATGTGGGAGAAAGATACATTTTGCTCAAAAAGCAATTATTTTTTTCCTCGTTTGTACTTATAACCCTTAACTGCTGAAATCCTTCAAGCTGCTACAAAAGGAACTTTCTGAACAACTGAATGAGACCTGGATAGTGATAATCTGCATTTTACACGCTGAGGATTTCTACCTTTTTGTAAAATGCAGTGCCTTATTTGTTTAGAATGAAACACTAAATGGGACTGTACGTCGCGGGGCGGGGGGAGGACCCAGGAGACTGTGGGTATGGAACCCTTACAAACAACATCGCAGGCGCTGCTTATTCCTGAGACGTCTCTATAACCCGACTGCTTTGCTTTGACAATTTACTGCAGACTATTCAAATTACTCGCTGTCTTCCTATTATAAAATCCATACCCCGTTCATTCAAGTGAACATGCTCTTGAGCTTTCAAAACCAAGTTGTTCTCTGAATTGCCTCAGTTTAGCAGAAAACTCATTCAGTGTAGTTTTATATACTGTGCTGTTGGATAAGGGGGCTGAATGGTAGGCAATCATTTCTGTTGCAATCAGAGGTATTAAGAAGGGTAAGTTCTATCATTTTATTTTTCCAAAGAGATGCATCCCTGCCACTGTGGACTATGATTGAGAGCGAAATGCAAGCTGAGTCATGTACCTTGAAAGTGAGAAGAAGGACACACAAAAGATGTCAAGGTCAATCATTTCATCTCGGTGTTCGGAAAGACAGGTGTCGCTGAATATCCCAGCATCACCCACCGTCACCCATCTCAACGTGGTACAATATGGAGGCGGGTGGGTGGGAGGGAGCCGGCTGCCACTCATCCATCGGGTTAGTCTTCTGCTGCCTAATGCCAACAGCTTTTTCTTATGGAAATGTCTGACTCAGCAGCTGAAAAATGGTAAAATATTTTGCACAACTTTCATCTTAATAAAAACCATCTTTAAAACTTTAACCAGATGGCTCCACAGTTTTTTGTGGCACTGTAAAATTCAGAGGCTCGTTTAAAATCTGGACTTAATGAAAATCATGGACAGGAACAGGTGCCACAAAGCACAGGAACAATTACAAACTGAATTTTTCCTTGTAAACCTTACAGGATTAATGGAGCAGCATACGGTAAATTGGGCCTGAGCTCTTAACATGTTTTCCTCCACGTATCTAGTGTGTCCTAAACACGTGTGAGGTTCACGTGAAGACTTGATGCTCAGAGATACAAACTCCTGGTCCCGCCACACTCACATTGAGGATTGCCCTATAGCCTTGACGAGCGATGGTTTATCTTTAAATTTTGGTATTCAGGTCACAAGTTCACATTAGCAGCCGTGCCTGGAAGAAAGCCAAGGTCACGGTGTAGCAGGACACCGTGCAAGTGGCTTGAGTCTATAATATAAAGGCTATAGCCTGGACTCTGAGCTCTGGTCCGGAGCTGAGCAAACCATCTTTATTTTATTCATCACTCTCAACTCCACAAGCGCACGACCTCTGTCTGCTCACCGTCAAAGTCCGTTTAAGCCACCCTGAATGTTCAGGGACCGCTCCACTGCCCTCACTGGTGTATCTGTGCCTTCAAAAGCATTTCCTATTCCGAGGAAGGTCTGTCTCCAATAACTGTAGAGTCCAGCACAAAAGCAGGCTAAAACCAAGACAGCACCGCTCCTGGGAGCAGTGACAACTCCTGATAAAACACTATCTGTTTAATTCTTCCGAGCTGCTGTGTAAACCTGTTACGACCACACTCTTTGAAGGACATGGGCTTGGCCCACGGTTTTACCTAGAAATTTTTGTTCTATTTTCTCTAACTCACAATAGACTATTGGAAGAAAACCACATCATAGAGTATTTCTTGGGTTGCCTGATGGCATGCTTAAGGGCTCATCTGGAAAGTTTAAAGAAGGGCCAAACCAGTTAAAAAAAACAAAACGGTTTGGTAGACTGGGCCTTGTGACTGGTATATAAGAAGGGAAAGATGCAAAGATACGCCTTTAAACATTAGGTTCAGAATAAGGAAATGGCTGATCCTGTATTATCTCTGGATGTCGGTTTTCATCCCTAGCTGGAGATATTGCTGGCAACTGCATCCAAACGTCCGTGTTGCACAGATAATCTAGATGCAGCTGGCAAGACACTGAAATTTCCATTTGGTGAGAAATTCAGACAGTGAAAAGACAAGAAAAGAAGTGTTGCCTGGAATGAGACGGGTAGCCTGGAAGATAGCCAGCATTTTTTTTTTTTCCACTCAAAACTCAACAGGCTTTTATTTGAATTTCTTTAAAACTGACATATTCATGGAGATTTCAAATAGGCATTTTCTGACAAGTCCCCTATTCCCCCAAGCCTTCCCTCCCTTAACAACCCAAGTTTGTCAGATCCTTTCCAACCAGCTGTAGCTGTAGGCTCTTTTATATTCTGCACAGAGTTGGGACCCTCCCTGAAGTTAAAGATACGGAGTTATATATACATTTTAAATTTCTGCACATGGCTACACATCTCATCTAGATGGATATATGCATATTTATTCCTGTAAGAATTACTGTAGTCAGCCAATTCTGGCTGATAAAACCTTCACATAAAACATACCCTTCTGTGATAAATAAAAACAAAGACTGCTCTCTTTCTGCTAATGAATCACATTCTGGAATCTCCCGCTTCTCTTTTCTCAATCAGAACGCGTCCTTATACGCACGGTCTTCTAGAGCAGCTTCACCGTGTCTTGCAGCGCTGCGGGCTGGAAGATCTGCACTGCGTTTTTCTTGCCCTTTGGAGGCTGGTGCGGGACTGCAGAGGGGCACTGCTGCACGCCACACCACGCCATGCCACGCCACGCCGCTGCACGGCTCAAACACGGCTTTGGGCACATTTCAGATTGACCCGAATGGAGTCACACTTACTGTCTGACAAGCTAGATATGCAAACACCTGACTTCCCGGCGTACTTTGGGAGCATAGGCCTAAATCAGGTCTGTAGATGAAGAACAACGTTTAGATATATGGATCGCTACCCCCAGCACGCCTTCAGAGCAGACATTTGCAGCCTGTGCACCTCCGCACTGTGCCGGGAGCCCATCCCCTGCCAGCCTTCCCCCACCGCCTGTACGGCGTCGGGTACCGCTGCGTGAGTGAGATGGGGAGAGGTCTTGAGGACGTGGACTGAGACGGTCACACATTTTATCTATATTGATATTTAATAAACAGATGTCAGCGCTATAAAGAATAATATCTGTCTTTTTAAGGTAACATTACCTGTGGGAAGTTAGTGCTGTGCTGAAAAGAGCTCTCCCTGTGTCTGAGGTGTGCCGGTTCCCACGCTGTAGGTCCTACACAGTATACACTTACGTATGACAAATGCCGACGCCATTTACAATCCCCAAACTGACTACATATAATGAGAACCCATCAACCCCAAGGCCACCGGTCCCTCGGAGCCCAGGAATCATGTACAGCCGTGAGCATCCCCCAGAAGGGCTGCCAACCATGCCTGCGAGATGCGGCTCATTCCTCGGCACTACAAACCCTTGGGCAGGAGAAAGGGTCAGCGCTGAAGCAGCAGCAGCTCATAAGCGGAGCATCTCTGCCCACCTTCTGTATCCTCTAACCTTTCCAGAGACTACGGGAACCATTTCACAGGTGTCCCTGCACTGCTTTCCTGGCATTTCTCACGAGCGCTTCTTGGTTAGAATGTGAGATTTCAGCAAACTGATTAATGTACTGTACTCTGAAATATTTGGGCATTCTCATTTCTGTGTGAAACCCCCGGTTTTGCTGGTCAAACGAATCGGTGAGTGTCCGAGCAGCTTCTTCTCTTAAGTGGGCTTCTCAGATTTGTGGAAAACCTCATTAGTACTGAAATCCCCCGTGGCAGAAGGCATGTAGGCAATACAGTATCAGAAGAAACTATCCTCGCGTTTTACATACTGGTTTAGAGAGAAGGAATCAATGGACTAAAATAGACCTATTTCTAATCCTATTTTTTAGCTGATAGAAAGTAGCTCTTTTGATATTAAATGATGCATACATTCAGCAAGCAGTGAATAATATGATTTATCGTGTTCAAAGAGTCTTCCAAAATGATGCAGTCTTTAAACATTGCAGAACGTCCCTGAGCACACACTGTGAGTTATTTGAAACCTGCGTTTTACTTAAACAGAAACATTCACCAAATTCCACAGATTTTACTTTGTGGATGCAGCTTTCACAGAATGATTTAGAAATGTAAAGTTCACTTGTTTGTGACAGCGGATGAATATAATACTTTAGTTATTTCCCATAGTGCAGCTGGTATATAATTCTAAGTGTTCCTGGTTTAAGAACCTGCCTTGCTCTGCTGCATGTTCCTACAGTAACACATCGCACACCGGATAAGGGGTGCAGCTGCATAAAGCTGGGTGAACATATAAACTAGGTTTTTTTTGGCAGAGAGAACTATGCTGGGATTTCACATTGCCTGGAGTTCTGAAACGCAACAGAAACGTCCATAATACATTATGAAAGTAAAGCTTTAAAATAATTAACAAAAAAGATTGATATCTTGATCTTTTTTTTTTCTTTAGAGGCTGTTTACTTGTTCGGTGCTTACCTACTCATAGCAAGTCTTAGTAACCTTATACACGCTTTTATGTCTGTCAACTGGGACCAAAGAACCTACGGTGTTCTTCTACTGGGTGTTGGAGGGGGATTCAAACACCAGACTGACAGGCTGAGAGGGTTGGGGTTGCTCAGCCTGGAGAAGAGAAGGCTCCGGGAGACCTCAGAGCCCCTTCCAGTGCCTAAAGGGGCTCCAGGAGAGCTGGGGAGGGACTCTGGATCAGGGAGGGGAGCCATGGGACGAGGGGAAACACTTTTAAACTGGAAGAGGGGAGATTTAGATTAAATATTAGGAAGAAATTCTTGGCTGTGNCTTCAAGGTCCCTTCCAACCCAAAGCATTCTGTGATTCTGTGATTCTATGACGAAGGAGCCGGAGGGCAGTCTGGGAGACCCTGCCTTCCTTCCCAGGGTGGGATTATTTGGGAGGCAGCAAAGTGGCTACTGAGACTCAAAAGCTCTTTGAACAAACAGATATCTGTTTCTAACGTATTTTAGAAGGTAAACTTGCAAAGATCCAGGACCTGTTATCCTAGATCTTGATCATCGTTTCACACTTGTTTAGTTTTTGGAAGAAATTCCACGAACTGGGAAGATAAAGTATGTATTTCAAATGTTGGCTGGTGAAGATGAACGATCGGCTGCTTCTCAAGGCTGATCATTCTCTTGTGCCCCGGGGTTCATCTCTACTCCAGTATTTGCTGTACCAATGTGTCTCCTGCCCACGTGCAAAAAAAATTCCGTAGTTTAATATACATGGTGTTTTCATTCAAGAAAGAATGGCATAAATTCTGAGATTCAGAATCCAAGCCTGTAATTTTCCTTATGCGGATCATTTATTGATTAAAATGGGAATTGCAACTGCATAAGAAGAGAAGGAAGGGGGGGTTGACATGTTTTGTATGAAACAAATAGTGTCTGCTTGAGATTAGGTATTATTTGGTATTCTAGCATATTCAAATGTACTAGATACGCAGTAAAGCACATTAGGGAGAAGTTCAAGGAGTTGTCCAACCTGCCCAGAGTGCTCATTTAAACACAGGCTTTTGTTCCTGAGAAAAGGAAAGAAGTTAAAGTCCTTCTCTCTCCAACTCCGATTTTTATGAAAGTGCCTTATAACATGTGAAATCATTAATTAAAGAAGATTCCTCAGTTATTCTCTCCGACCTGTCACTGTTACTTATTTAGTCAGCATTAAGAATTCAGCAGCATCTTCAAAGGCTTTTCAAGACACCACCTGTGAACTAATTACGCTAAAGGATGAAAGATTTGTAAGTACCTACAGCTCCTGGCAATGGCTGACAAAATAGACACCAACTGTGGCCCCAATTTTTTAACTTTTGCAGCTAATTCTACATGCTTTAAGCGTTGTAGCTTAAAATTGAGAAAGTAAACTCCCCAATGTAAAAAGGGGCTCCAGCAGGGGAATGCACGAGTGTATCGCTATGGCTCTCAAACACAGCGTTGGGTTTGCTTTAGCTGTAAATGTTTTAAACAGTTTGTCGCCTATTTGGAACTGTAAGGAATCCTTAAGGACTTTTTTAAAAAAAAATCAAAATCTTTTTCCAGGTAATCATTGAAAGACATTTTGGGGATGTTCCCACACGGCTTATGAACATCTAGAAAATGTCACAAAACTTCTGTGCTGAAATTTTACACATGCAGCTTATAAACAATTTTTAACAATAGAAGGTCAGAACAGTTATACTGAATATGAGAAGGAAAATTGGTGGATGAAAGGTCTTTCTGTGTACCAATTTCAATGCTGACAGAGTTTGCACGAAAGTGACCTGTGGGGGTCAGAGGCAGTAGCAACTCCAGGTTTAAGCATCTTAAGTGGCCAGTGACATTTTCCTTTTACACTACTCCTTCCATACACAAAAATACGTATGTATATACTCATGCACACTAATAACGATGACAGATATTTTTCAAAGATGCTTTGAGCATAAGATAATTACTGCATATTCAGAGTTGGACTAAAAACCCAACAGAAGGGGGTTTCAAGATCTTCAGGAGTGCTACAGATTCTTCCCTTTCTACAAAAAGTAACTTCCGAGTTTGGGCTTTAAGAAAGATCCTGGAAAACTCTACCAGTGATGATAACGTTGGACACCCCGTCAGTCATTTCATAGAATCACAGAACCATTTAGGTTGGAAAAGACCATTAAGATCATCGAGTACCCTGATTTATGGGAGATCCCTGGCCTGCGATTCTGCCTCATCTATCTGCAGTTAAATATTGACGCGGTTTGGGGGTTTGTCATAACCTTTGGCTCAATATTGAAAGACTGGAGAAGGGTCTGTCTCCTTCCAGCAGCAAAACCTTCTCCAGGAAAAACATCCGTTGAAGCTGCAATGAAGTTGTAAATGACAGCAGTAATTAGCCGACAAGCGGCAAAGCCTAGATGAAGTAAGAAGTAGGCTGATGCTCTGTACTCTGCGTGATGCAAGACGCGAGGAGAAACGAGTTTCTACAGGTTTATCCACGTTTTGTATTCCAGTCACTGCATGAGGGAAAGCAGGGCAGACGGACAGAGCTCCAACGGGCGCTGCTGGCTAAAACCTCCTGGGCTGACTTTAAAGAAAGTCACAAATCTTATTTTACTGTCATAAGCAGCTCCAGACAAGTAACCCGGGTTTTCTGCCCCCATCTCCCAGCCCAAGCTACCGTCTCCTCTCCTGACGCTGCAGCACACGAGGGACTCGGTTTCTGACACTCCAGAAACTTTTTTAATTGCCTCTGCGGCTGTATAACTTCGTAGCAATCGTGATGGTATTATCTAGCTATTTACCAGACTAAAATTAGAAAAGGAGAGGGACTATCACAGCATTGTTTAATTACGTAAGGCAAACAGAACATTTCAATGGCAATGCTGCTGCTGACAGCAGTGCTGATTTCCAGGAGGAAGGACTCAATCCTAAATTTTTATCCATTTTGAGAGCTTTTCTTTTAAAAATAACCCCTTCCTGTTGTCTTTTAGGGCACCAGATGTTGTTTTTCATCTAGAAACTAACCTCGGAGTCCTTTCCTCAGTTATTTAAAGTTGGATTAGCTCATGTAGCTTCATCTATTGCAACTTTAGCTTCTAAATTTTTCCTCTGTTGCGTTCAAAGGCTTTCATGTTCTCAATTTCATACTGTACTTTGGAAAAAGACCTCTCTATTTAACATCGTGCTCTCAGAATTAAGGCAGAGATTGTTACAAAAGGACGCTGTTCATTTCTATTCCACCATCTCCATCCTGCTCCCCCAAAATACATATAATTTTGCTCATTTGTTGTACATTTCTGCAGACAGCAAGAATTCAAACACGTCTCGAAGCCATATTGCTTGGACATCAGTTTTTTAAAGTGAGAAAAGACTGCTGTGTTGTAGTGCTTACCTATGGAGATTAAACTCCAAATGCTACTAGAGTCCATTCCAACCGTAACCGTACAGCATAAGCCATTACTCCTTGAACAGAGTTTGGAATTGCATCAGGCTAAGGGCACTTTTCCACCAATTACAAAAAACAGCGTTAAACGACACATAGACTGAGGTTCTCCTATCACTACTTTGCACAATTGCCGTATCATCCGCGACTCTTTTCTTCTTCCTGGCTTCTGTTAGCTATAAAAATAATTTCTTAGCTTATTTTCAACTGCTTGGTAGTCCAAAGCAACTGTGAAAAATCACGGGGAGAGCAACTTTTATTACAAACACTATCAGCTTTTTGCAGGTTACGTCCATCCCTCCCCTCCCACTCCTGCTGCGGCCGCGTTGTGTGATGGGCGGTGGTCATGCGTAAACGGCTCAGCTGCTCTCCTGACCGGCTTTGCAGTGCGGACACGGTAGGTCCTCTGCACGTAAAAGGGACAGACAGAGTGCTTGGGAAAACTCGCTGCTGGAGACGGGCAGGCGGGAAGGCAGACAGCGAGCGTCTCCGCAGAGGACACCAGAGATTGCCCTTCCTAAGCCCTTTAATTAAAAGCACCGAAGATTTATGCACTTGTCTTTCTACTCCTGTAAGTTTTAAGGCGGGTGGATCAATGTGCTGCCTAGCTTTTCTTTTGTAACTCTCTGTTTAATCTGCATTTTTAACTGGGGAGTAGATTACCTCAATCACTCTGGCGTTCTGGCATAGTCTTTCTAACCTTTTTATCAATTTGGAAATAAACGTATACATTGCCTAGGTTTTGCTAGAGGAAAATTCCACTTGTCTTTGTCTCCCAGGTGATCCTGAGAAGGTGTCCCAGACTCCTCCCTGGAGGAGAGCTGACCACTGCACATCTTCTCACATTATGCACGTGGAAATAACATCGACCCGTCGGGTCTGGCACCGTAACTGCACCCCGGGGAAGGTGTTTAATGCAAAGCAACAGGAGCTGGTGAGAGTCATGACTTACCCCTTCCAAAACTCTTTGCAGAGTGGTCGGGAGCATTGATACGGGCTCACCCAATGCCATCTCCCGAGAAGCTCTGGGCAGGGCAGCCCCTGTTCGACAGCCTGCGCCGGGCTGACCAGCTCCACTGAGGGTGTCCTGCTGGGGAGCAGCAATGGGCAACCCCCGAGAAAACGGGGAATCACCACGAGCGGTCAAGATCTCTTACCACCCGCCAAGCAGCAGGGCAGGCTTTTCAGCTCTCCAGGAAGACCTTCTGGCAGCCTAACATGAGCGAGGAGGACCTCGCAACGGGGTCTTAGATCCATCCTACGGGTCTTCCAGTGATAGGACAGCAAGACATTTGTAAGCCTCAAACCAACGTTCACGTTTACAGCGACACCAGAGAAGGGTCAGGTCATCAGGAAGAGAAAACACAGCAATTACACCGCGCGGCTGCATTCCCTGTGTACATCCACTGCATCACCCTGGGGCAGAGAATGAATGGCAGAAAAACAGAGATGCGGGGAGGGGTTTTCTCAAAAGGGGAAATTTAAGAAGAGGAAAAACATATGAAGCCTGGAGGGTAGACAAACCAATGAATGCACAAAGACGGGAAGGAGACGGTCCAGCACTACCACAACAAAGCTGCCCGCGATCAATTCCAGTTATCGATATGGCAATGCGGCAGTTATGAGTCCCTGAGAAAAAGTACCCAAACATACTTCGTGAATGTATGTGGATACTGACCTGGGCTTGAGACAGGACTAGAGGTAGTAGGCTCAATAATTTCTACAAAAAGGGAAAAGGAAAAAAAAAAGAGAACATTTGGGAGTTAATCACACATGGAAGACAAATACAGAATGAGACAGCAAACAGTCATGCAACAGACACCACAATTTTATTTAAAGATTGGGCTGGCCATCGCAGGCCTCTGACAAACATGCAGTCGACCGGACTTGTGTGCCTACGAGCAGTGCCCGTACAGCCTCTATGTACACGTAGATACACACCCAGCCGAGACACCAGTGCCTTTCATTTCCCAGCTACATCATTCATGTGTCACCAGTATACAACATCGGGACCGTCACACTCTGGATACGCAAATAGTTTTGCCTGCCAATCTGGCAAAGCCGCCCTTGGAGCTCTCAAGCTCAAAAGCATTTCTCCTGGGAATTACTGAAACCTGCCTAGAAAAAGGTGGGTGTGTTCACTGCGTTGAAGGAAATTTCTTGCGATGAATGTAAGTCGAGGTAACAACTTTGAACAAAGAATGTTTTTAAGTAATAGTTTTATGCTTTTGGGATTTTTTTAGAAATGCAATGTCTTTTTAATTATTGAAGTCTTTCTAGAAGAAAACATTTATCAAAAACATCAAACACATTTTGAAGATGTTTACTTCACCCGGGGCAACCAACACAACCAACAGAAAAAGTTAAGAGAAGAACACAATTCTCCAGCATTCAGTCTAATGAAAAAATCACCTGTGGCTTTTCATTATAATTTTACTTTAAAATTCATTATTCTGGGCCTTTTTATTAGCTTTGAATAGTGCTATGCAAAATGAAATACCAGTCCCAATCAATCTTGCACAGAAGCCAGCTACCATCTCAATGCAGCAATTCAATACTCCTAATAAAAAAGATTTAACAAAATTACCAAGCTCAAAAGATCATTGACCATATCTTGACTGTAACAAGAAACTAATGAAAAAAAATGCGAGCGAGTTGACAACAATGGATATGCAGGTAATAGCTGAACACACTCGCCACTCGCGTCCGATTTTGCACTTTTCCTCTACAAATTACTTTTCAGGTTAATATGATGCAAAAATGATTCTAAGTGAAATAAAAGGCAAATATTTTCCCAAACAAAAAGTTATGAAGTTTCTTTGCCAGATTACTGACGCTAAGAATTCTGCTAATACGGACGAATGTTTCCAATCTGAAAAACATTTATCTGACATCTCGACAAATACATCATTGTGGCTGATAAATTCAAATGGCATTTTAAATAGAAAATGCAATTTCAACTGTATTACTCCAACTTTACAATTTTATTTGAAATTTAAAATCCACACGGGGTTGGTGACATCTTGAGCAGTCTTTAACATGAAATGCGTTTAAAGTCTAGCATCGAGGTTTCCTGCCCTTGAATAGGGGTAGTTTACAGACGCGGCCGTGGGGAGAGGGCGAGCTGGGGACAGACAGGTCTGTCGGCCAGTCCCCAGGTGTCCCTCACGGCTTCCTACCATGGCAGTTGGGGCAGTGGGAGAGGCAAGGTGGAGACGAGGGTGCTGTCCGTCCTGCTGCGGCCAGCGTTGTCCCCGGGGACGTGCAGTCTGTAGACCCTGCGGCGGTGCGCAGGTGCTGGGCTGCAGGACAGCAGGCGCCGGCTGCCTCCGGCAAGCCTGATGCGAACGCGGTGAAGGACACAAATGACGGCAGAGGGTTCTTCTGGGGGCTGCACTGTGCTTCACATGAAGGTTTCTGCTTAACCGACTGCAGCACAAGCAGGGTTTTTTCCCAGTTTATTTCACAGATATAAAGCAAAATTATAAAGCTACGGGAATGATGATTGTACAGCAAAGACTGATGAACTAAACTGATTTCAGCAGCGTCTAATTTTTAAAACAACATGGACTTTGCTACATTGGCATGGATTAGGAAACTGCAATAGCCATAGCGATGTATTTGTGGGTTTTGAGTCAATCATCTGCTTAAGACACCAATTCCGCTTTCTCAGGAGACGAGGCACAATGAAGGTCCCGCTGACGCCTCCTCGCACGCGCAACCTGCGAGAGGCTGCCGGGGCAGAGCCGGCGGCAGGGCAGCGCTGCGGGGCCACTGTGGGACCGCCCCAGCCAAGGGCCACCGCCTGGGCTCAAAGCGAGCAAAAAGGGAAAAGCAATAGCACAACACGTTTCCAGCTGGCTACAAATAAATACGCCCTCTGTGAAATAAGGTTGTACTCCTGCATAGAGGAAAAACGCTTTTAACGGGAGAAAAAGAAATTGTGTTAAAACAAGAGACTCAGAAAAAAACAAGAATTATCATGAATCCATCAATTTTGTATTTGAATGACTGTTTCAGAAGTTTTATAATAATTTGATTTAGTGGTCGTTAATTTCTTCCAAATCTTTATGTACTGAGAAATACCACCCTGCTTCTCGTGTATAATTATCAGCTTTGCTTCAAATGCATTGTACGATGACGACAAAAGTTATTTTTCTGGCTACCCTAAAATAACAGGATATTTTTGGGGGGAATTTAGGAGTCGATCCTTCTTGTTGCTATGGCTTCCAGTAAAGGAAAAGGTTCCTCTTGCTGCAGAATAACAACAATCTTTGCAACAATCAAGTACATTAACATACTCAATGAGCACAATTTTTCATTAAAAGGCAAAATACCATACCCAAACCAGCAGGGATTTTACTAGGATTGTGCCTCTTTTGGAAACATTGCATCTAGACTTAATTGTAGGAGCTTAAGTAGCATAAAGTCACAGAATTGTAGTATCACTGAGGCTGGAAGCAAAGGCGGTAGCATCATGTATTATTGTTGCAAAAATCTCGGTTTTTAAATACATTATTAGATCAAGAAACTGGAGAGATGGATATATTTCTAGTTTTGAGTTCTAAAACTCTTTGCAAATCTATATTCATGCAATTGTTCAGGTCTATAGAGAGAAAAAAAAAACGGCTGGTTTCTCTATAAGTACGCTAGGCTGGTTCATTAAAATTAAATATATTAATGACTTCTTAGTAACACTGGGAGGCAGGGATGTGTAGGAAGGAGTGGCAGTATCTGTACTTCATTTTGCTGGGACCCCAACGCTACAGTATCAGGGCTGCTCAAATTTTCGAGGGTGGTTGTGGGAAAAAAATATGAAAATATAGTGGAAAAATGTGATATTCTGTGCCATTTCTATGACTTCAGTGGAGAATTCTCCTCGAGCAGAACTTTTTTGATTTTTTGCATAAACCAGAGGAAAAGCGACACCATCCCCACTCCCTTTACGGGCTTGGTGCTGTCTGAATGGCTGCGTGCAGGATCCTCGCTGGTACCTCCAGAACCCCCTGTTCTGGTGAGGCAGGCGGGAGCCAGCAGCAGGTCGTTATTTTAAAGCAGAGCTTTAATTCAAGCTGGGACCAAAAAGAGAGAAACAGGAGCCTCCTGGCCGTAGGGATACCGGCATAGCGTCACTGGCTGCTAAACATACCTGGAAAACCGGTTATTTCTGTCAAGGTCTAAATGTACTAATGCCCCAAACACCTTAATATCACGTTGCTGGTCTGCATTTGCCTTCGTCCTCGCTGCCCTGCTGGGAGGGCTGCCGGCTTTTCAGTCCTGAAAGTCCCACTTGCAGACTGACGGCTGCCAGTTTGGGGTAACGGGGCAAATTCCCACCATCGACTTCAAAGAGCCGGCGGACGGGCAAGTGAGAAGGGTGTCACTCGTGGTGGGCATCTCCCCAGTGCCTTGAGGCTCCAGGGATGCTCAAAGAGGGCTTCTGCGGCCACCGTGCCGCAGAGGCAGAGCTCAGCCCCTCCGGGAACCCCGACTTCTCCGGGAAGATGGGCCAGAACAGACCCAGCCAAAACAGAGTAGCACACTTTGGGAAAAGCTGATGAAAGCTGACGGCTTCATTTTTTTTTCTAAAGTGTGTACAAATGTACCTTTTACCGCCTTTTCAGGTTCAGCGCTCTTCACAAATACCCTCCCGACCGCACGGGGAATGCTTGGGAATGCTGCCAGAGGTGTCACCATGGAAAGCAGGACTTCACAGCCATGGTTTGGGACAAGCCAGCCTGGAGTTAGAAGCCCCTGTCCCGTCGTTTTAGGGGTGCTGCTGTGGAAGTCATGAGGCAACTTTTGGAGCGGGGTTGGTACACCCAAGGACGGGTGACAGTCACCCTCTGGGGTCAAGGCTGCATCCCCGACGGGCGCAGATTTGGGAGATGCTTAAGAGATCTCTGCAACTGTGCGCAGGAAAAGAAAGAAAACAAAGTAAATGGTGACAGGACAGCAAATAAAGTATTTGATGGCAGACGGATTAAGTGCATGGAAGAAGTACGAAGAGCACCGAGAGGAGCAGTCGGCTAAGTGACGCTGCCAGAAGGGTGTACAAATCACAGCCTGACACCGAACTGGGCCGGGGAGAAATACCAAAACTGCCCGTAAGCAATGCAGAGAGTCCTGGAATGGGGCAAGCGTGACCAAACAGCGCGATGCAGAGCAGCGGCTCTGGAGCTCCCTGGAACAGCGCAGAGAGCACTGCAAGAAGAGTTGCGATGGAGTAGAGAGAAGTCAGAGGTGACAGCATGGGTACGACAAGCTGTCCGGGTTAGTATTACTTTGAGAAAGGTAGAGAAAAGTCTTCCTGGGACAACGCAAGGAAACCTATTTATCAGCAAAGTCAGATTTTGACAAACACAACTAGAGAGTCTTTTAAACAGAGAAATGCACCTACAGGTCCTGGAGTAACTTTGCGGAGGTGAAGGAGGGGGAAATGGGGGATAAGGTGTGCAGGTATCTGTACCACATTCTCACGGGAAGAAATAAAACCTAATGTTCTTTTAAAATCAGTGTTAGTTAGCGATGGTGAGCGTATGCCAGAGCCGACCGCTGGAAATAATCTGGCGTTAAGAGAATCAGCAGTTGAGCGAGTTCAAATAAAGCGGAAGAATAAATCCCACAGACTTGTAACTACAGCTCTAATCCTCAAAAGCGAAATCTTTGGAGAATATAAGCTACTGAAGACAGCTGGGACAAGGAGGTGCAGTTTAATGTCAAGGACGTTTAACGTTGCCTTTTACCAAAAGGAGAGAGATAGTATCTAGAAATTCCTTTCTGATGCCAGGCAGAATAAAGCTTGCAGGGAAAACCTCTTAACAAAATGGGAAAGCACCCCATGAAAGGCAGCGCGAGGAGGAAAATTACAAGGAAGAAAAGGCACTGGCCATAAAGAAGCGACGTCTGGGAAACCCAGCGGGCGGGGGGTGTGGGGGGGCTGCCCGGGGGCCCGGCTGGACGGCACCTTGGAAAGGACACCACAGCAAACCTGCTGCAAAACACGCCGCGGCCCCACAGGCGCCTTAAGGAAAAGGGAAGCACCTCCGTTCGCACAGCTAGGGTAGAGAAATTAAGCATGGACCTAAAATTATTATTATTTTTTTCTTCAGGTTTAGGAAAAGCTTACGAGAACGCATTCTGAGTAACAAAATGGAAATGACCAAAGTTAAAGCAAAATTCAGTCAGCTCAGGATACTCAGGTCAAAGGGATGTAAACACGTTTGCGCATAGAATTATCAAAACCACAGTAAATTCATGGGGAGGGGAGGACAGCAGGTACAGCAGCACCGAGAGTCAGAGGTATGTTCAAGGAGGGTAAGCACACACAACCACACCTCCATGGCATTCAGGGCTTTAGCAAAATATGCGGTGATAGGAGCTATTAAAGGATATGGGCAGGTAAAAATAAGCAAGTAAATAAAAACTGGCTATCAGTTTGCTAGAGGCCAATTACTTGTAATTATTTGCCTAGAAAATTTCCTACTATGTGATTAAGGAACAGAGTAATTCATCAGCCCCTCTTTGCATGAGCAAATGGGTATAAATCGAGAAAGAATGCACCCAGAAGCCCAGGTGGGTCTGCAGCCTTTACAGTCCTCCCGCTGCCTCCTCACCCGAGCCCGGGCAAAGGAACACCGGCTCCCAGGAGGAGGAAACTCGATTAGTTTATGGGAGGGATTACAGGACGGAGCAGCCTGCGGTATAAGGGGATCAGATGCACTGACCCAGGTGTCCTCCCAGTCCCAGCGCATTAACAGCATAAGCCAACCCTTTTTTCCCCGCGAGAATACGAAACGCTCAGCAAAGGTAAACAACGCGTCGTTTCAGTCTGCTGCCTGCAGAAAACCAGCCCTCGAGCCTCTCTCAGGTAAAAACCATACCACCCCCCCCGGCAAGCAGCCCGCCTCCCCTTCCCATCGCCCGGACCCACCAGCAGCCACAGGCGGAGACTGAACCGCCCCCCGTGCGCACGCCGGATGTTTTTCATACCTTTCCATTTAAAAACGCACAGACCTCATGGCCAGGGATGCAGCCTTACTGCTTACACGGGCACGCCTCGGTTCAGACGTCCTTTTTCACGAGTTACGACTGGTCCCTCACCCTTCGCGGCTAACGAAGCCGCATTTCCCTCTCCACTGCTCGGAGTTCGTCAGCCGCTTGGGACAGAGCGTAGCGACTCGCGCACGCAGCTCAGCGTAACTACAGCAAAAATCGCTGTGGCATCTCACAAAGAAGAGCGTGGTCAGTGATTTCCAGAACAGAGTTTCTCCCGTGGAATTTACTACTTCGGTAACAGGACCAATTTCAGTATTAAACTGCAGTCTGTGAAAGGGGCTCAGAAACGGAACAGATCTCAAACTGGCGCACGGCGCTGCCAGCTACAGAACGTTGCAGTCTCGGGCAGAGGGGTCTGCCGCTGGAGGACAGAGGAGAGAAACTAGCAAAATCGCAGCCTGCACTTGCGAATACTGCAAGTTTTCCCACACTGCAAGTTTAAGATCAAATTTATCTAAAAAGAAATCTGGTAAAACCCCAAATCTCTCGCAACGCTTGACCAAGATGTAGGAACCGAAACCTCTTTGGCGTTGCAAGTTAATTTATTACTTCCACAGCACTAACACGGTCACAGTCCGGGCTGGGGGTCTCTAAGGCAGCCCCCGGGAGCCGTAGCTCACACACGGGTAGGACTTATTTATTAAATCCAAGAAGGGAAAGGCAACGGCGAAGACAGAAAAAACATGAAGCTTGGAGAAATCTGGAACACAAGGGGACCACGGCAGATGTTCGCCTTTGTTCTCCTCTCTTTTTCCCATGCCTGGCCCTGGCGCAAACACAAAGCAGAGACAAGTGCTCGTTATTTATTCCCGTTCCCCTTCCTGCCCCCGCGCCCCCGCGTCAGCTTTCTGCGTATTCTCTGTAAAAATTACACGGAACTTTTGACAACTTTCCCATTTCTGGTACCTTGCCAAACCCCTCACTCTTCATCTGCTGGCTCTGTCTCTGCATTTTCTACAGCGAATTTACTAATTTTTCTAATAATAAATTTGAAATGACGAGACACGTCAAGCAACCGGACGCAGCACTTGACATTCTGCTGAGATGGTTTTGCCCTTGAAAAAGGGATCTCCTTCAAGGTAACAGAAAACGATGTGTCTCTGCGGATATCGCTTCTGAGGCACAGTTCCGCTCTAAATACTGTAATTAATTCCATATTAACAATATTTAAAATATAACATATATTATTTTCGCAGTGCATGAAGACTGGAAGGATATCCTCTGCCAGTGAAGGTCTTTAAAAACCACAAATCACAACATACACACTCCCATCGACACAGAACCAGCCCAGTGCTGCTCCATGTCAAGACAGGGAACGCCAGTGGTTTACCAGTCCTATTCCCACTTACCAGCATCCCTGCCCAGGCACGGCAGCCGCCTCTCCCCGTGTTCCTCTGCTGCGGGAGCACGTTTCTGCCGACGCTGGAGCCAGCGAACACCGTTCGTCTGTCGCTCTCAGCGGGTGTTAATGCCACCGGAAAGACCATTTCCATCCATTAGGGAGGGATAATTCTTCAGCAGTATAAAAATGACGATGCTCTTTTCCGGTTCTGAGGAGGTCCCTCCCGGCACGAGCTCAGCACCAGCCCGTCGCTGGGACCATTACAGAAGAAGTCTTCGGTTAAAGCTATGAACCCATTTTTTAATGACAAAGAGAGCTTATTTTACTGCTCTGCAGCTGGTCCAAAATGAACGTCTTTTGGTTGCCGCAACTGATATTGTTAGGAGGATACTAGTTTTTAAAAATGAAAAATATTGAGCAAAGCCTTATGCCACATTCAAATTCTGCTTTTCAGGATAAAAAGCAATGCTATACAAGTCTGAGATTTAATTATTTGTATTCTTCACTATTACGGTGACAGAAAGTCTAACTTATTTTACAATAACTATGTCGAACAGAAACTGTGAAATGTTTTAATTGTTTTCTGTAGTCCTCAACAGTGTAACATCGGTTTCTGCCGTTCTCCAGGTATTTTGATCCCAAGTGTGAAATGACTACTGGAACAAACTCAGGTTGCCTTTGGCTAAAAACTTACGTTTCTTGAAATCTCATTTTAGGATACAGCACACACACAAGAGCACAGAAATCCATTCTGCTCAAGAGTATTTTCTTAAGAAGACTGAGAAGTCAGATAGACAATCAAGACACACACTCAATTTGACAAAACCATAGCGTTGGTGTGTATTCCAGGTGGGTTTTTTCCTAACATTATTCTAATTTATTCTAGTATTTTGCAGTCTAGATATTAATCGTCAACACTCTAAACAGCTTCCCTATTTATATCGGGTTTAAAATCCCATGAGTTTCCTTAAGATAAATACAAATGATTTGAAAAGGCATGATTAGCTGTTCATACCCACGATAGAATGGCATTCGCATACACCGGGTAAGAGAATGCACAACCTCATGAGGTATTTTATTGTAGGATGGGGGTAGGTGCTTGCTCAATATTAGCAACATCTGTAATAAGAGTGCAATTCCCAGATGTGAGAAAGTGTCGAAACGCGATGCTACCAGAGTAGCGCACTTACAGATCCTGAGGAGAGCATTTTCTAACAGGAGAATACAAAAATCTTGTTTCATTTCAATCTGCATCAGTAAAATTTTGCTGTAATAATATTTAGACTTCCCATGTATCAGAGGAATCAATAACTGGTTCAAAACACAACCGGCAATTAAATACAAACACATTAATTAATTAAGAAAACCCCTTCATAACTATTATGACCTTTGATAATTAACCAGGTTTATTTAATCTAATCTCCCATGGGCTTTATCGGCTATGTTAAAGATTAATGATTTATTTTGAAACGAAGGTCCTTAAGCCTAGGTAAGCCAGAGACTGTTCGAGTAAATGGAAAAACATATTTAATAATAAATCTTTTGGATGGAAAGTGTAAGTGGATTGGGAAGAGACATGACCTTAATTTATTCTATGTCTTTTACTCACCATTGATATTTTGCAATTGCGTTCTGAGCTCTTTTACAGGTTTGAGTTATTACACCTTAATTGCCTAGTAATGGTTTATTTTGTTCAAATGGTTTGTGCTTTTATTACAGGATGATAAGTATTTAATAGCTCAAAGTCTATAAGACAATAAAAAAAAAAATATTATTAACCCTGAGCTTGAGACCTGAAATTGCCAAGTAGTTTACTCACTCCATCCTTCAGCAACCCTCACTGCTCTACACCTACAGTAGTTTTGTTTGGCTTGATAGCAGGAGTTTTTCAATAAATACCCAAAGGTTTTGGAGCCTGTAGAAACCACGGTAATGACACCTTTGAGTGGATTCTTGTAGAAGTCCAATGAAAGTTAAGTTATAACAGCACTCACTGAAACCCATTTCTGTGGAGTACCAGGCCTGAGCACCACACATCATCTGAGCTGGCACACAAAAAGTAAGGGGATGAATTTAAGGTTTTACTTAAAATTCTAATGAATTTAGGAAGGGAGTTTACAATAGGTGGAAGAAGGGGCTGACTGC
>VZSZ01007531.1:0-11846 GCA_013398815.1 Ibidorhyncha struthersii
ACCTCCGTTTTAGAAAATGACACATGGCCACCGAGAAATCCAATTCTCTCAGAATGTGTTTGAATGTACACACGTTTGATTAAGTGTGCGATATTTATCTTCCTCGGTTTGGTTTTTTTTTTTGCTCGCAGAAGGTTTGTCACTCCCTCTCTTTCTTCCTTCACAAGTAAAATTTATGGAGACAACAGAGTATTTTCTTTATTAAATCCTAGTTCCAGAACATAAATGATTCCTGAGTTCGTTCTGTTAAACACTCTTACCAAAATAGCAGTCCTCACTAACATAGCCCTGTTATATTACTCTGTCATGCCATATTTATATGTCAACAGAGATAGCCCCCTGGAGCAAAGCAAACCTAGCAGAAAGCAAATTCAGACACCAGAAGAGTTCACTGAATACTTTTTGGTTTATCTCAGCGGTCAATCTTTTGTCACACTTACCCATACCATCCCTTCACAATAAATCTAAGTGCCTCAAATTAATTTGTATGTATCTCCCCAGATTATTTATTATGCCAGTCTAATAACAATTACTCACACCCATTTTCCCCTCTTCTGCTCCTGTTTCTAAAATCTAGGATATGGAGCCTTTTTAATGGTAACAGACTATGGGGCCCACCATGAAAGGGGACTCAAAAGCAATCTGAGTCCAAGAGGTCAATGGCAGCCTCCGTCTTGGGGCTGCATAGTCAATTTTTTTGCTGTGCTTCTGCTCGCCCGTGAATGCGTATATATACAAAGACAGTCAGCATGCTACTGGAGGTATCAGGCATGAGCTCTAGCAATGAGCTTGAAGACCTGCTTGCTCGTGTTGGTGGTCTACTTAAGGTCTTAGGTACACTGGAGAACCTATGTGAGGAAACCCTCAGCAGCACACACTATGTCCCGTACTATGCATGTTGTACTAATACAATGCACTGGGAGTCCCCAGGACTGTCAAAAACTAAAGTAAATCCCCAAACTTCAGGCAATTTTTTAAATGGAAAGGTACATGCCATTTTCACCATGGAAAATATATGCCCAAGATTGTATATGCCCTGGGCATATACTTTTAACAATTTTAAATCTCATATCTAGAAAAAATAAATGCAGTAACTCAAATCTGCCTTCATAACTTAGATTCTTGAAACATAGAGTCTCTCCAAGGCAAAAACATCCTTCCTACGTAGGTGGACAGTCCTGGAAATAATATTTCAGAGGGAGTTTCATCACCTATTTGCTTATTGTGTGTTTGTCAATAATTATAATTAGCCATAAACCCAGTCCTGATCTTTCTCCCAGATTCGTAAGAAAGGTAATTTCTATATTTCATGTTACTTCTAGTCTGTGGAGGTGAGGAGAGTCAAAACCTTCTACAGTAAAATCCATTCGTACTCTCCAAACCTTACTGTGGGTGCTTGGTAAATCCAAGGATAAGGTGAGATAGAGGGCTGAATGCTGGATGATGCTGAAGGAACATATTCATAATTTTTCCTCCTCTCCTGAGGTACAGAAAAAATATAGCACAGATGAAAGCCATAGCTAGTGTTCTGCACAAAGGGAGCCTAAGGCTTTCGGGAGAAGTCTAAAAAGAGAATCTTTCTATGATTATCCACCTCTGCTGATTTTCCTGCTGGAGGGATGAAGTAGGTCATGAAGATCTTTAGCTA
The DNA here is from genome assembly GCA_013398815.1 of Ibidorhyncha struthersii. NCBI lineage: Eukaryota > Metazoa > Chordata > Aves > Charadriiformes > Charadriidae > Ibidorhyncha > Ibidorhyncha struthersii. Next base: position 1,649 of record VZSZ01007531.1, read on the forward strand.
AATTCTCAGGTGACTCTGGCACGGTAGGATTTATACTTGCTTCTGGATGGCACATTATTAACTTCAACTCCTTTAGATTCATCGGTATTTATTACTACATGACTTGAACCCTCTTAATGCTACCTCTGATTTTGGCTTAATGAGTATTTCTGAGCCTATAATGAGTCATAGTACTACATGGAGGGTCTAGAGAAGGGGCATTTGAGAAGTAATTAACAAAAATACAACAGAAAGTAACGTCTGTCATCTCTAACATTGACTGACTCCTTTGCATTCACTTGTGTCCATGCCTCTTGGGCTTTCTGTCATACAAGCTTTAAGTATGACACAGCCTGAAATTCAGAATCATTTGAAGTTGGCAGTAAATGTCCCAGTGCTTCCAAAGAGCAAAGGCTTTAATTCCTCACCTTTATTATAGTCCACATACAGTATGACATAATAATTGAAATAACATAATCTGGAGGAAAATAAGAATGAAATATTTTTAAAGATTATGATCTATTAAACATAATTTAATGATTTATATATGTGTGTGTACACATGCATACATACACATGAAAACTGGAATTAAATGAAGATATGTCGACTTCTGCTAACATCTTTGGTTTTCTTGCATTACAATCTGTATCTGTAGGAGGTTTAGTAAATAGCAATGCAATCACAGAAAACTATATTCACCAATCTTTTTATATATTTAATGTGATCAGTGCTCAAAAATGTTTAATACTAACCAAGTCCTTCAGGGCTTCCAGCTCAAGATGCATAGTAGTGAAAGTTCCATAAAATAGATGATATTGTGATTTTATAAAGATCAAAGCCAGAAATAAAATACATTAAAGAAAAAGGCAGGTCATTTGACTGCAGTTCAAAGTATTAATCAAAATATTTCCATCCGCCTGGGAACATTTGTGGAAACTGCACTGGAAAAATATTTGTGCTGTAATGTACTCTTGCTGAAAGCAAACCCAAGAGAAATAGACGTTCACATTGTAACTTAGGCAGACATAAGTGAGGCAATGTTTACTGGAGCTGTTAAACGTGAAGAAACACCAAAAATTGCACAATAAGTGCACGGACTAAATAAAGAAAATTTACATGATACTTTTGCACTGCGACAGCCAACTTAAGATTGATGGGTCATTCATAACCTTCAGGTGACACAAAAGTGCAAAAGCAAACTTGATGACTATGACTGGCTTTCATAATCTCAAGCAGAGCTACAATGTAAAACACAAAAGTGAGAAGGTTATGATGCTCAAATATTTTAGATGAGTCTAAAAGCAAACAAAATTATCCTGTTTCTTAGGACACAGATAGCAATTCTGCCCACAGAGCCACTAGCAAGTTACCTTACTTAGATTCAGAAACAATCTAGAGAACAGCAATATCTTCAGGCCTGAATGAAGTATCTGATTTCACCTGAATATTTTAAACACAAAGAGAAGTATTTTTAAAAAGGTTCTTTTAATTAATGAGCTCATATGCCACTAATGCATATAACACTGCCATTACTGAAACTCTGAGGTAGTGCTGCCAATACCGTGGAAAGTAGAAACATGTATCACCGCTCATTTTCAAGATTAGACTGAAAAAAATCACTGGAAAGCCCTCAAGAATGTGAAAATGTGCCATTTTATGAAGTGTATAGTATGTATATAGAAAGTGGGAAATGCTATGAATATCCCTGAAAAAAAAAAAAGGGTGAGTCCTAGCTTCCCTCCACATATGACTGAGCAGCAGACATGATGAGTAGGAAATCTGGAGCACACCACATAACAGTACTGGAGAAGGAAAGCAGCAGGCACCCTGCAGTGACTGAGAAGGCAAGGCACCCACATACATGTGAAGGGAAGGGGGAGAGGACACACAGGTAGGGAGATCAGCATCCAACAGCACAGGAGGGAGACAAGTGATGCCGCAAGGCCACCAGGAACAGCTGGTTTCAGCCTGTGGTGAAACAAGCTCACCAGGCATCGCACTAAGTCATGCCAGCTTCATGGCACCTTGCTCAGAGGTTGCCAAGTACCAGGGAAGTATGAAATGTGAAGTTACTCAGAGCTGCCTCGCTGCTGACATTTGAATCATTCCAATTAAATGAGACAGACCAATTATTTGCAGAATTTCTGATGTGAAGTGATGATTTCTCGAGAGGAAGTAAGACCTTTTCTACTAGAGAGGACCTGAAATCCCCTCCTGTCCATAGGCTCTCCTAGTCTACAGTGACTGAAGCAGTTGCTGACAGGTTCTAGTCTAAAGCCCCAGAAAATGAAGCTTTCTGGCACAGAAGAAAAAAAAACCAAAACACCACAGAAGCAAACAGACAACCCCCCCCCATGTTTTCACATTTTCCGTTTAAGACAGTTTTCTGTCCACACGGATATAAGCAATCTTACCTCCAAAACAAAATGAAATTGTCTTGCATAAAAGTTACCCAAATTACAGAGTTAACACAAGCCTGATTCATTTAGTCATCTAAATGAGATTACTCAAATATGATGATACAAGTCAAAAACTTCACTTCTTGGCCTCCGGCTGAGCCAAGACAAGGGAAAGCAAAACTCTTAGGCAGAGTTTTTTAGGTATGACCTAACACTATTCACCACTACTTTTCCAGTCATCTACTTTTCTGCTTCATTTGTCATACTCCAAGGTGAGAGATGTGTAAAGAAACCAGTGGGATGGTTTTTTGCAGTCATTTCTTATATACATTTGAGACTTGGTCTTGCCATGTAATCTTTGTTCACATTAATCATCCCACTGACTTTGTTGATTTACATTTGTGAGTAATCCTTACTTAAGTGACAGCACTAAATCTATAAGAAATGTACCTCACTTGATTTTCAGCAAAATATTTGGAAGTCTAGTTTGCTTGACCACTGAAGGCAGACAGACACCGAGGACAGACTTTTTTCTACGTCATTGTGCTTTGAGGAATGATGCTGAGAGCAACCATTGCATGATGGATTTTTACAGCCACCATAACAACTAAGAATAGTAAAATACGTATTAAAGTACTGAGCAGTTGGCTCTCCTATGACAGTAATTATCAGTGAGTCATTTGTTGAAGCCACTATGCTTTGCAAAATAGTTGGAAATGTGTTCTATTGAAGTGAAAATTAAGTAGTAAACTTAAAGACATCAAGAGCTATAAAAAGTTTGTCAAACAGCAATGATTAGCAGAAAGACAAGAAGAAGCCTTTGTTCTGTGCAGGGGATGTCTGTGCTACTGTTTTATGGTTATTGTACGTTAAAGCTGTGCAAGCATTGGGCAGGCTAATTGTGGCCTTGTGAGAGAATGGAGTATAATTCTTAGTTTTAGACCCTCTCTCTCAAGGACTGTAGAGAGTTTGGAAAACACCCTTAGCAGGAATCACTGGAAAACATGCTCCTGGTTGTTCAGAAGCCATTGTTGCATGGACTTCATCTTTTAAAGTCTGTCAGATGGATTAATTCAAACTTTTGCTCCTGAAATTCTCTGCTCAGCTACTTGGTAACCTTGGAGGACTAGAAATAATGTTGTCATCATTCCTTTTCACCCTTAACATTCTCAGATGACTGAAGTTTTTCCTTCTGTGCATGCAGTACTGAGGTGCCCTTCTTGCAGATGAGTCCAGCTGGGACCCAGAGATGTGGGAAACTTGGAACTCTTCTACTCAAGTCCAGAGCAGGGCTTTGTCTGATAGACAGTCTCTGCCAACCTGTTGCACTGGTGGCTTCCTAACTCTTGGACTGCAGAGTTCTAAGAGTGGCAGTCCAGGAGGCTGGGTAGAAAGTGTCCTAATATGCAGAAAAAGAGTTAAAAAGTCATCAGAGCAGACTCAAAGAGCAAAAGTGAGCTTGCCTTTTATAGCATAGCTATCAGGACACGGGAGAATGGTATCTGTGTTTCACTGCTTACCTCAAGGACAGTTTATGCATCGAGCGGGCTGGGCCCAACCCTGAAGAACATCCTGTGTTACCTGGGACAAATAGGTAGTCATCACGGATTTGTGCAAACATGTTGTATTCATTCTGTCCTGAACCACCCCACTTCCCTCATAGAGCACCACATGCAAAAAACTACTTATGAGCTAGCTCAAAAATAGTTCTCTAAAAATAAGTATGATGGAGACTTACACAATAATGCATACGTAGTTTTCTTCATTGTGTTTCGTGCAAGAAACAGATGGCAAATGCAAAAATTATCTGAATGTAGTAAGAGAGTGGGGTTGGAGAATATGTAGTCCAATGAAGCCAGTAAGGCTTAGCAGCCTGTAAACAAAGCTATTTCATAGGTATCTTATCTGTTAATGCCTGTGCCTTTCCTTTAGATAGGAGATGGAAGTCCAGTGTGTTAATCTATTTCGACTACCATACTCTTGTTTTTCATGCATAAACACCAATCCCTCAGCAATATTCAGTACAAATCTCTTAAGTTAGAAGAGATAGACATGGATAAAAACTATTGTGAAATTAAACTGGAACTAGAGGAAAGGAAATCCTCATTTAATACTCCATATACCTATGTGCTTGCAACACTTAAAGAGTTACAAGTATCTTCTCTCCAGAAAAATTCATTTATGACTTCAGAGCTGCTGCTAACACAAGTCATAGCAACACAGGAAAACATAAAGCTCGACTGTAATCCTGCTTTTACATTGAGCTGTCTGAAACACAGGGCAAAGGTTTGAAATAAGGCAGTAAGTCGAGTAATGGTTTAAAAAGCCTGCAGTGTTAGTGGTAAGCTAGCTTTACCTAGTATTGCTAGCCATCCAGTATTCCCGTGAAATATTTTTATGTTAGAGCAACTAGAGAAATTATTTGAATTAACTCTAAAAGCTGAGCTGTGGCAGGCCAAGAAGGAATGGGGCAATAAACTAAAGGGATGGAGTTTTTTTCCCTGATGTCCCATTATTATTGCCTGCACATGGCACACACCCTTGCAAGCCACTCAGCCTCCCTTTGGAACAAAGCGGAAGCTGTCCTTTATGTCTGCTAGTGATGACACATCCCATAGGAAAATTATCTCAAGATTTGTTAAGTTAGCTTCTGAGCTGCCTTTCCTCACATTCAAATGGAGAAGGAGGCACCAGACAGGGAGAAGGACAGAGCTGAGGAGAGTTTGTGTTTGCCCAGGGGCAAAACCTGATGTAGCTGCATGGGTTTGTGTTTGAGGTATGAAACACTAGCTGTGAACTCCTTACTGAATGGTGAAAGAACCATGGTCCAGAATTAGGTCAAAGGGACCAGGCCTCCACTGGTGGTGATGAGGATGCAGAAACTAAATATTCTCTCAAATGTCCCCAGAAAAAATCTGAGGAAAATAAGGGATCTTTGAAGCGAGACTTCCTGAGGGTATTTAACAGTGAGTAAACATGGAAAGAGTAAGAGATTGTTTCTTTTTCTAGGCCAAATCCCAAATGCTTTCCATGCAATTGGTGCAAATAAGCCTAAAAATTGTCTCCATAGTGCCTGTAAGTTCTAAGGCTGTGTTTTTAATCTGATTTTAACTGTGTTTGGCTCAAAAGATGTGTGAGAAGAAAAATGCTTGGTACAAATAGTCTCATCAAACATAAGCCTTTTCCCTTTTGATATGACTACATGTCTTGAAGGCCCAACACATACCATCTTGAGCTATGTGAGCTTAGGAAGGCAGTTTTGATACAAAAGTCAGCTAAGTGGTAGCTGATGCAGTTGTACTCCTGGCTTGGGTACCTTAGATAAACTCTGCTTGGGCTAATTAGCCATAAATTAATGTCATTAAGTCTCAAAAAAAATAAGCATGGACACTTCCTTCCAGACTGACATATCATTCTCTAACAAAAATCTGGTTTAGTTTTCTGTCAGCAGTTCTCATGGAGATGGACTGCTGTTAGTTCCAGTGGCCGGTAGCAGAAATGCAGTAGATTGGTCAAGAACACTTTTCATCCAAATCCTCAGTTTGCCATTTTTGTTATTGTTCCTCAGATATTATTCTTAGAATAAAAGCTGTTCCCTCACAGAGTAGAAAAAAAAAAACAAACCCAACAACAAAACCTACTAAAAAGAAAGGTTAAAGAAGTGTTTAAGCAAGACGGTTTCCTCAGCCACAGGTTCTCAGACCTCATTCCTTCCCCTGGCCACAGATGACCACAATTTGTGAATTTGTGAATTGGTTTCCTGTGGAAAATTTGGGATCAAGCAGGCAGCAGGCATTTGGGAGCTGACAGAAGCCTGACACCAGCCTTTGTGGATCTCCTTTGTGTTCTCTTCCACTATATGACAGGAGCACCTCTTTTAAAGGATGAAGGAGACAGTCAGAGGCCCCAAAGTTGCAAATAAAGATAGACTACCACTTCCAGAATGCCTCACCCAATATATGTCCTATTCCCTTTTATGTTCCTGAGTTGTTCTCGAGTTAAAAAAAAAAAAATGGTAGGGACGGGTTGTTTGAATTGCCGCTAACGCTTGGGACACTTCTTAGGGCAATTGCAGACCTGTGCAGCATAGCAGGCACATAGTGAGTCCTCTGCTGCTGAGAAGAATTTGGCCTACTATCCGCACGCAATGCAGCCACTCTGTAGTACACATCAATAAACTGGGCTTAGCACAAGCCCAACATATGACAAAAAAGGGGCTCTACTGCTCTGTCCTCCCCAGTACAGAAAGAATTTAAACTGACCTTAGTGGAAAAAAAGGTTGAAACACTTCTTTGCATACACAGACACTTTGATTGATAAGAGCCTTCAAGTAATTGAGCCAATTGAGTGCTCCCATCCTCAGTGGGTATCGGATCCAGACCTGGAACGCTCCCAAAATAGGGTCAGTTGCAGGATTAACCAGGCTAAAAGGAAATGGATATTTTGCTGTCCTTCTTGCAGCCTTACTCCTCCTCACCCCTTTTTACTGCCTCCATTACATAAGTCCCACATAAACATCTTTTTTGCCCTTCTCAGGGCAGGCAGCCTTTAAGGCTTATAGCCAGTCTAGCCTTGTGATGGATAGCCTGCAAGCCCAGGGTGCCCCAGTGCTGAGGCACTTTGTTCAACAGGCTGCCCTTGCACCAGGAAGTCTGAAGGCCTGGCATTTTGTCTCCCCAGCAGACTGCTGGGCAGACTGCTAAGGAGCTGGGTTGGCAATCTGGCATGAAACCGGGCAGGCTTTTGACTGAAACCTGCTTGGGAGGCGAGTTTGGAGATGTGCCTGTGTTTTGTCAGAAGATTTGTTCAAACAGACACATTCCCACAGAATGTTCTGATTTTGTTTAATCAGTGTTTCACGGTGGGTGTCACGTTCCCCGGGAACATTTCTGACCATCTTCATCGACGATAAGCTACATGTTTACAGCACATCCCATCACAAGGATCCTTCAGTGCTTCTCACTCAAAGTGGTCATGCTGACAACAGACGGAGTGCTACCCTGCAGGAATGCTAAGCTCCACCGTGCCCATCATGAATAAGGGCAGGGTGCAACACGGGCAAAGACTGCAGGCCTGCGCTGTTTGACATTAGAGGAATACTTTGCAGGCAGACGGAGAGATAAAGCCCTCCCCATGCATTAAAGTACCTCACAAATATTCATAATTATGAATTGCATTGCTCAAGTTAGTTCACCTCACACAAAACTGCTCTCAGTTTACAATTTATTATTATGAATTACGGGCACTAGAACTGCTGAATTAGGAAAATAAGGAGGTGGAAAACATTAAGCAGGTTAAAGAAAAGAAACTTCTATCATTCTCTGCTTTGCTTTCTCCACTCTTGCTTCCCATAACACCCCTCACCCCCCACCCCACTCCCACAACATGTCTGATATACAGTTTAAAAGCCAGTGTTACATGTTTTCATCCTTGTCTTTTTGAGAATAACAACAAGGTTCTGCTTGCTCTGACAGACCAAACTTATTCTCAGCAGGATTTGACACACAGGAAACCCAGAAGAGAATAAGCCTGTCACGCTTGTTTTTCTTTTTGGTTTAACTGATTCATTTATTTTCTTTTAGGATATTGTAGGGCATGTAATGATTCTCCTGAACTTTCTTGCATCTGTGACTCAGGAGATAGACTGGGTCTAAGACAGGGGCCAAGCCACAGAATTCACATACAGATTCCTGTTTTTCCAAGGCCTGAGGAAGTTCAGATTTGAGGTTTGGGGTTTGGACCATCTCAGAAATGTACAAAGACTGAGTTCCTAACTAAGTAATTTGACACATTTCTCTCTCCTTTGCCTTCCAGTCCTACCACTTTGGATTTTATTTCACTGATTGTGTTAGCCATAATTGGAAAAATGAACGAAAAAGTCATCACTATTACATTGTCTTTCTGCTGAGGGTTGGAATGGAGAAGGAGCAGAAATCTTCCTCTGGATTATAATAATATTTCCCACACTTGCAGTCATCTATGGCTAACTAGTTACTGATATGGCTACTTATCAATAGTATCTGAGTGCCTCACCAGTAACATCAGTGGCAATCACAAAATGCCTAATGGATTGCGGGACCGAGTATTTTCAGGCTTTTCTTTTTCAGGTCAGATATCTCTTTTGTTGGAGACTGAGGAAGCTAGAGTTGGCAATGAAAAGAGATATCTGAAAGAAAACATTTATGACCAAAAGCCTCTCTCAATGTAGAGAGTTGCTGTTGTTTCTAAAGACTGTCAGTCTTAAGGCTTTCTCATCTTCTCTACTGAGGTAACTTAATAATGGACATTTTGTTCCTAGTTCTCAAGTGCTTATCTTGGACTTCGAGAGCAGTATTGTCCAGAGGTGCACAACTGTATCAATGCACGAGCTGATTTTTATACTACTGTGAGACACAGTGGAAGCAGATAGCCCTACACCAGAATTGCTCCAATGCTTTCTGTTCAACAAGACTGGGACAGTGGCAAGTGTAACTTTTCTTTTTTGAATCGCCCTTCATTTTGAAATTCTATGGAGATCCATACCATCTCACAATATCCATGTGAATATCACAGAGTTAGTGCCCATCTATAGGTCTTTGACAAATTTAAACATGATGACATGAAGAGCATTAACCTGCTTACAGGAAATCAGGCTTTGTATAAAGACCCGCTGGTAAGAGCTGAGATCAGGCAGGAGGGTTACTCTGAAAAGGTTCATCTGACAGGCACACAGGTCTCTTAATCAAAATAGAGAGAGACCCTGGCATTTGCGTACCAAGGAGGACCCCAAATGCCCCCATCCAAGTTCAGTGTGCTAGAAAAAGTCATCCCTCTCTCCTCATGAGGAATCTGTCCATCAGGAGATTCATACTGTGGTCACTTCTAGGATGGATGACTGTAATATGGAAGATAGTGTTTGGGCTCTAACGTTTACCATGGCTGCCTGCCCTCTGTCTGACTCAGGCCAGCATAATCAAATTGATATAGCATTCAGGTTCTTTCTATGGTTTCCACTCAGCTTTTAATGCCAATTTAAGCATTCGTTTAATTTGTGGATTAGGCTTCAACTTCATCAAAGACTGGTTTCTGATGTAGGGCTAATTTTACTCTTGTTGTCTGTAGTTTTTGTGGTTTTCTGCAGCAAGAGATTAGAATCCTAACTCACCATGAAATGTGCAAGTGCTGCTAGCTCTTCGCCATTTTTATTTCATTTTCTGCATGTTGCTATGTAATACCCTCTGCAATCCTTTCTCTCAAAAATCACACATCTGCATGTACACTTTTGAAATATGTAATGAATTTCTTCAGGCATATTTGCTTTTTCACAAGTTGGTGGAAAAAACATTTTATGGCAATATAAAGCTTGGCCCTAGTACATAAGAAGGGAAATAGCGATAACTGGAAGTTTAAAAGGGAAGAAGTAGAGCTGTGTGGAATCATCTTGAGACACACCTTGGATGTTAAAATCAAGAGAGCAGTTGATCCTGATAACTCAAATAAAACAAGCTTAAGGAAAGGGCTAAAGACCATGTTATGTTTGCAATTTAGCATTAATAGAAAAGTACCAACTAGTTTTTATTGGCTAGAGGTAGCATCAATAAGGTGAGTAGGGAGATGAGGAACTATGAAAAGTATAAAGACTGGTGTCTCTAGTCAATGCATGATCTAGATCTGCAGATTGTGACTGAATCAGAAACGTAAACTTTGAAGTAAAAGATCACACTCTGGACTGTTGCAGTCAGTACGCTGATGGCCCACATCAGCGAAAGAATCTAATGGGAAAAGGAGACAGGAACTCCTGCATGCAGATGACATGGCCAAGAGGCAATCTTAAAAAAAAA
>VZSZ01007531.1:11912-39504 GCA_013398815.1 Ibidorhyncha struthersii
GAAGTAGCAAATTTATGGTAGTAAAACAAGGAAACAAGCATAGGAGGAGTGTGAATAAATGGAGGTTATGGAGGTCGGCAAAGATGCCAGAAGGAAACTGAATGCACAGATTAACAGGGCTGGACTAAATGAGACTGAGTAATGTCACTACTTTGGGCAAGTTACAGAAGACAGACAACTTGACCGTGCAAACCAGTCTAGTCTTTGGAGTGCAGCAAGGGCCTTGAGTAAAAATATCAAAGACATAGTACAGGAGAACCATATCCTGCCAACTGGTGGGCAAGCAAGCACTGGGAGTGTTTACTGTACAACTTGACCTCAGATGGTGGGACACAATAACCTAGCTTTCAGTTAAATTTTCTCAGTGTGGAACTGGGATATTCTTTTTATGTTCACTTTTCACAGCTGTGCTTCACGACTCAGATTCACTCAGTTTATTCCAATCATAAATCTTGCCCTTATCCTTCTGTAATTTGAAAAGAATTAGCCATAGGCATTCTGAAAAAAAAGCCCTAGTAATAAACCATATCACTGGATGTAGAAATACCATTTGTTATATTTTTCTGTATCAACTTTCAGATTAACAGCAACATAAAAGGTTTTTTTTCCTCCCATTCTGTTCCATCTCCTTCCTTCTTTCTCTATTTGTAACAAATAAAAGTAAATCTATTTTAATCAATAAAAACTAAATGTTTGTCACACAACAATTTTCTGCAACAAACTAAACAAACCATCAGTGTCAACACTGGGGCCCTGACTGACTCACCAACCAAGCCAATATTTAATTGACTGTTCATATGGAGTCTTTTTTATGAACCTTACTCTATACAGGGTGCAGCAGCAAGAAAGAAAGGGGGTCTTATATTCCTATTTGCTGAATTCAATGGCTCAGGAGTATGCATTAGAGAAAACTTCTTTATTATAGCAGGTGCAAATCTTTTGACAATGGTATGCCCCATTGACTGTACCCCAGTGACTGACCTATTACCTGTTATCCAGGAACATGCTCTGCTACTCTTCAGTGCACAACCACATTCTGAGTACGGCAGAATAGCTCTCACACTTGTCAGTAGTTTTTATGTAATTCCTGGCCTCTACAGAGCAACAGCCACACCTCCTCAGTGGAAGAAATGAGATCAGGCTCCTCTGTATCACAGCGTATGTCAAGTACACCTCGTGGCTAAAGAGCAAAAATAAGCTTTTTGAGATTTGCCTGCCTCTCTGTAGGTTGTGGTCGAATAAACCCCATGAAAGCTAACTTCATGTAGATCAGATGGGGTTTTAGCTGCTCTGTGTATGTCTGTATAATACTGACAGTTTTCATACTTTGACTGCTAGCAGGGATTTATGCAGTGAACACCGCATCAGCACACTGTGTTTTCTACTCCTCAGAACTACGCTAGGTGCAAGCTGCAGTGCTCTATGCTTCTATTTGAAAGTACACTCTGCACACAGGGCCAGGCCTCACCCAGCTGAAAATGTTGTGTATTCAGTGCTGGCTGTGAGCTGAGCCGGTAATTGTTTCACATCCAAGCAGAGTGAGCTCCAGTTTCCCATTGTGAAGTACCAAGCACCGAGGCTTTTATTATGGGCTCATTAGAGAAGATGCTCTGTGGTTAGGCAGCCATAAACTAGTTCTTGACTACTGTTACCTTGTTGCTGGTTAAGTTGTTGGTGTTCTTACTCACTGCAGGCTGAACTTTGGAGCTGAGCCAATTTGGCGTTCGTACTTTCTTCTTAAGAAGCAAGTTTCCGTCTTTCTGTTTCAGATATCCCTCACCACAAATTCAATGCCCACTCAACTTTTTGAAGTGTCTGAAGGTGATCCATCTATGGTTATTGTCACGGCTCATCAGCAGGGCTTTCAGGGAAAGGGACTGTCAGAGACATGAAACTTGTCCAGTTATCATATAAATATCTGTATGCTGCTCCAGATTGGAGGGAGTCACTAGTATCCAGCTTCCTAGCAGGTTCACAGCAAACTTTGCAATGGCTGGAAGCTGCAAGTCACTCCTTGACTTCAGGAGTGAAGCAGATTAGCCTCCAGCTTACAGCTAGAAAACCTCCATAGCGCCTGATGCCAGCAATGCTGGTTCCCTGACAGCTTCTTTGTCTGACATATCCCTATGTCCTGTCCATTTGTACAATACGCACATAGCACTGAATAACATGGGTTTAAGCTTCTGAATTTAAAAATTTTGTTTGCTCTCTAGAGTAATATCAGGTGTGTATTTCCATTTCTGGGGTCTATTTAAGTATCTGATCATCACTCATGAACAGATGCCAGCAGTTTCTATTTCCTTTTACAAAACGCTCAAACAAATCTGGGCATTACCAGCCATCTGTGTTTGTTGCTGAAGCTGCAGTAACATGTGTAATACATGATTGGACATTACTGGTCAAAAAGTCTCCAAGAAACAAGTTTGTCTTTGTCAAGGACTGGCATATGTTTCCTCAAATCATACAGGATTCACTTTCAAAGCGTCTTGCTGCTACCATGGAGCAGGTATCACAGCTGCTACTGTGCAGACAAAACTCAGTGTTGTCACAGGCACAATTTTATGAGGATGTCCACACTGTTTTGGCATGTGCAAGGAGAGCTAGCCAGAAGATTTTTATTTTCTGAAGCCTGAGGTGCGTACAGAGCCTGAGTTGTGTGCAGGGCTGGCGTCTGGTGAGTTCCTGCCCAGTGCCATACTGTGTCTGGGATGTGGTCAGGTGCCCAGCGAGATGGGATGCCACCAAGCAGCAGCCTCAGCACAGCTTTTTTTTAGCTAAGGCACATCCCAGGCAGTGTTAAGCGCTAAAAGGAAATGCTCAGCTAGGAAAAGCCAGCACATGGTCCACACCACTGTGCTGGAGCCACCAAAGACTAAAGGGATGCCAAGGTCTCTGTTTTGCTGCTTCATCGGCTTGCTCAGCTTCTTCACTCATCCAGTCAACTTTCTTCCTGACCCTCAGCTAAATATCTGAAGAATAAGGATCATTAGACTGGTTTTACATTATAAACTTAATTTTACATTGCAATAGTTCTGAGTTTGACAGAAATGTAAATAAAGATGTTAACTAGATAGGTGAAAAACTGAAGAGCAGTAACACGATGAAGAGAAAAACAGGGAAGAAGGTGGAGTCAAGGAACAGCTGTGATGGTGGAAAGAGATCTCTACATTTGGCTGCACAGGCAACACACCCTGCCCAAAACAAACCTTGTTTATACCATGTATATACTTTCATATATATACAAACTCCGCTGGTTCTATTCACCATTTGACCTGCAGCAAACTTGCAAAGTAGTTGATATTGATACAGAGGAGCTTTGAATGTACACAGCCTGCTTAAGTTGAGTGTATTTTCTGCAAACCTAACAAGCATGCCGGTGAGCAATGTTGCAAGGTCTCTAGTTTTAAAGACATACATGAAGTGCAGCCTGCAGAAATGTCTTCAAAACAGGGAAATTTAAAGAAGTAAATTGGATTTTCCTTTACCATTTTCTGTGTTCATAGAAATGAAATAGCCATAATATGAACAGCAGGGGGAAAATAAGCAGTGAAAGAAAATCACCATTAAAGCACTAATCGTGAAGCTGACAAATGTATTTTCATAGTATTATTTGAGTTCCAAAGATAGCTCTGAAAAAGGAGGTCAGCCTGGAATTGGGGCATTAAAAAAATGTTGGTTAAAGACAGGAAAGGTCATGACTGTTTGCACAGTGCTCTACTTTCTCTATTTAAAAAAAAAAATACAGTTAAGGAGAGATGATGATTCAGTGCTGGAGGAAAAAAAGAGATGTGTGTGATTGGTGAGCACACTCGCCCCATCTATGAAATCATCTACATGCGTGGCTAGATGAACATCTGCTGCATAAAGTCAGCACTGGTTTCAGTATACCACAAAACAATTTGGCTTTTGCTTATTTTCTGAGGAACGGTACAGGAAGAATGTAGGCTATACCCGAGTAGCTAATAATGTAGCATTTAATAATGGCACCAGTGAGCAAGCAATGCTAATAAAATTCAGTATCTTTGTCTCAAATGTGTTGTTAATCCAACATGATTCAGAAATGGATGAACGGGGGTGGGAAAGTAATCAAGCATACTTGTTTACGTTATTTCCTCTATTCTTTATCAAGAAAACTAAATGCCAGCATGTGATCAGCTCTGACTCCAGCACACTGCATTTGCAACTACTGTTTTAATGGACTGCTCAAACTGATGGCAGAATGAGAAAGATCATCCAATAAATTCAGCATATACATACAATAGAAATCTGGCCTGTATTTATCAGTGATTAAGTATAACAGGGAGTAGTATCTCATCCAGGAAATTCCATATGCTATGTGGACCAGATCCTTAGCTGGTATAGACCAGTTTAGCCCCAATGAAGTACTAGTAGTACAGTAGAGATAATCATAGCTGCCAAATTTGATGCTGCACCATGTGTGATACCCTGTGCCAAATATTTAACAAGCTTATCAGGTATTTGCATTTAATTTGCATATAACCAACTTCCTTTTTGAAAGCCTACCCTACTGCCATGAGGGTGGAAAGCAGCCCTGCTGAACAAAACCCTCAGCTTAACTACTGAGCAGTCACCAGTGGAGGTTTTCATAGCCACTCATATTTCTGTAGTCCCTTCCCTGTGAGCAACAGAGCTATACTGTGTCTTTTAGTAAATAAAAATAGTGGCAAGGGATTTGTGTCTTGGGGCTGTCCTTGCTTCTTCCATCCTGCTCCATGTCCCCAGCTCCAAAATGCTGTGCCTTATAACAGACACAAAACATCAATTATATGTGAGCAGGTTTAACTCTAGAGACCCAGGTGAGATTTGTGCTGGTAAACTACAGCCAAAGATTATAATCAACAATGCTCACAGGCATTTAGTCTTCTAACAGAGTGCTAGTAACATTCACAAGGGAGATATCAGGCATTCTTGGGAAGGTTCCTCTGTGGAAGTGATGGCTGAGATTTGGGAGCCACCACTACGCAGGCACACATTATTTCAGTTGCTCTACCCCACCCTGTTCCTAAAAAGTCAGGTCTCATCAACCCAGATATCAACAGCAGAAGACTGTATTTGCAAATTCATCTCTCTAATGCAATCTTTACATTGCAGAAGTCTATGTTAGAATGCTGACATTTACACATTTTTGTCTTTGACTTGGCTTTGGAATGACCACCTAGGAAGGTGTTGCACAGTCTTCCTGTATTCTGCCAGCAGAGGAAGTGGTGGAGAAAGTCATGCTGTTATCTGCGGGAGCGCAGCCTTTCGAGTGCAACACCCTTTGGGAGTGCAAATGTTGGGTTTCAGGATTTCCTGAGTTCTTTCCTTGCTCCAGGAGTACATTATAATTCAGTGGTCACAGATGCTTTTGGGTTTGGGTTGACTGTAGGAAACTAAATTCAGGAGAATTCTTTTCAATCCATAGATTTTATCACTTGAGATAAAAGATCATGCACGTTAAAATGGAGATATAAACTGCGATGCATCATCTAACCAGCTCAAGTATAAAGACCTATCCTGCATTACAAGCTTGGGTCCTTGCTCTGAGAGGCAGCATGGCAAAGTAGGGGAGAATGAAGCCTACAATGCTTGAGAAATAATCCTCTAACTCCCTCTGTGATCTGACTGTAAAATAGATGAACAGTTGAGTTGCTGGTTTCCTGATTTGGAGCCGGATCCATTGATTAGCAAGATCATGAAGTGCCCGGGAACACAAGCAGTTGTCTCTAAAAGCTTTCCCAGCTTATGTCTCATTACACTTTCTCCTTAGGTTACAGAAGGGATGGGAAGAGCCCTCTGTCAGCAAAAGTGAGTGGCTGAGTACCTCTTGCAGAAGAGCTAAGACATACTAGTAAAATGTGAAGGCCATACAGGCCCCACAATGTCTAGCATGTTTGATGAAGGACCAAGCTTTGATATACTCCTCAGTGAGTAAGGACGTCACAATCTGACCTAGATAGGAAGCTTGTCTGGGAGGATACCAGGGTAGTGATAACATCCCAGTACAAACGGTTACAGCCAGTGTGAATTGAATGTCATAGAACACATTCTCTGGAATAACAAACTAAAATAACATGAATGCAGCAGAGATTTTCTTCAGCTGGTGCTGAGACAGTCTGCTGCCTCGGTTTTTCCCTTTGGAGCTCTCTAGAAGTATCCCACAAAACCTAGGTCTCAGGCAGTGTTCCTCCTTCTCATTTAATTCTTTTTTCTTTGCTGTGTTAATTTTCACTGTGTCCCTTCTTCTGGCTCTTCATTCATTCAAAAGGCTAATATCAACACATTTTGACACTCGCTGTGAAAATACATGACCAAGGTGTGCTCAGCATGGTATTGGCAATTCCAGCTCAAGCGCTGCCATTAGCTCTGTCAGTGCAGGCATCAAATTGCAATACATAATCTTAATGCAAAGCTGTCAACCAGTTACTTCATTATACCTACTGTATAGTATTCCCAGGCCAAGATTATATTAACAGTAGAGTTAAGACAAAGCATAGATTAAAAACGTAGACAAAATAAGCATTACAAGAATATTGCAATTATCCCCAAACCAAATATCAGAAACCCTTAAGATTCAAAGTTCAATCTATACTAATAGAACTTCACTGTAAGGTCATTGAAACCACCTGAACTGGGACAAATAGTGACAGCCAGCAATAAATAAGCAAGTTAGCCTTATAACACCACCAGCTGCAGTAGCATGAAATATTTCTACAGGTTTATAGTAATTGTTTCTTCCTCGTATGCTCTCCTTATAGTGAATTTATGTATGAACAGTAAATACATGTAGTTTTGTTAAGCAGTGGTATGACTTTCTTCTAAAATAGAGTGGAAAATACAGTGAAATAGTTGTTAC
Organism: Ibidorhyncha struthersii; assembly: GCA_013398815.1. Taxonomy (NCBI): domain Eukaryota; kingdom Metazoa; phylum Chordata; class Aves; order Charadriiformes; family Charadriidae; genus Ibidorhyncha; species Ibidorhyncha struthersii. Next base: position 18,769 of record VZSZ01007531.1, read on the forward strand.
ATTGGACATACAAGCAGTTTTGAAAAAAACCCATGTGTCTTAATTCTAAGAGACTCCAAAAGTTTAGTCTCAGCTGTGATACAAATCAGATCATCTGCTTTTATAATGTATATTTTGTCTTGCATTCACAGAGTTCATGATGATAAAATAACATGTGTCCTTAGCATGTAAATACATGTTCAACTGCCTACAGTGTAAATAGTGTGTCCTTTAAAACAGTTACTGGCATATAACTAATTAATGAAATTATTCAGGGTTATTGCCCACATACCAGCAATATTCGTTACAGAACAGTTTACATTCAGGTTTAACCAGTTTGCAGCCCTGCTGGCTTGCCACATTATTTTCCATGATAATGCTTTTATCTGGTTTGAGAAAACCGCATTTTAAGGGAAAAGAGCTATACTACAAAATAAGTCTGGAAATAAACAACACTGAGGGCAAATTCCAGTCTTGGCGTCATGAAGCCACGTGAAGCTACAAGGGAAGAAGAGCCTGTAGCCCATCAGGCTGCAGGCAGAAAGGGTGAGAGCAGCTGCTTGGAGAGAAGGGGGGCTAGGGGGGCATGCACGCTTGGCAACGCACTTTGAGAAGTTGCATATGAACTCCCTTCTGGGTCCTGCTGGGAAAAGAAACATCAGCTGAAAGGAACCAGGAACTTCACCCATAAGCTGGCACTTGGGGGAGTACTTGGCTGGAAAAGGACCCCATTCCTGTGCATGTTGCTCTGCCCTTTCTTTCTCTTTCTGAGTTCAGACTAGCAATCTTTTTTCCCTAAACACCCAAACCCCAGCAATGTGAGCTGAGGTTATGCCATTGGCCCTAGGACTTTGTTTGCATCGGTTTAAGCAAATTCCTCTTAATCACTTAATGTAATTTAAACATATAGTTGTGGGCCACATGGGTGTAAACAGGTACATACAGCACCAGAAGTGCTCGTGGAACTGCCTTTGCTTACACGCAAAGCTGAATTTGGTCTAGTATTTTTGCACAGAAAGGCAATGTGTAATGTTACTGCAACACATTTTCTCTGGCACTGTCTCACTGCTGTTGGCGCAGACACAGCTCTTTGATATTGAGTAGGTGAGTGATTTTTCTTGCCAGCTTTCTATCTGTAACTTTGACTCCCAGTAATATTTACTAGCTGCTATCAGTATGGCAGCTTTTAAGTTTCATTTCAGTCATAGGCCAGCCATTAAAACAAAGCTAGAGGCGGTGCCTGTCCTGACAAGTCATGATATTCTGTGGTGATGCACTTCTGCGTCATCTCACAATGACAGTATGTGCCATGAGGAAGAAAAGGAAGGGGGAGTAGGCTTACGTCTGTATTTAGCAGAAGGTACAAACACACATTTTTCTCCTCATTCCTGTGAACAAAATCCATCCACAGCTCTCCGGAAAAGAACATAATGCAATACTGTAAAACAGTCAATAAAATCAGTTGAGGGAGGCTGTGTTTTGGGATGGGAAAGGAAAAAGGTGAACAGTGAAGAAATACCAAATTTTTTACCTCCTACATCTTAAATATTTTAAGACATAAAAGGAGGATAGTTTCACACCGTCAGCTACCCATAAGCCACAGGAACCAACTTGTACTTTAACAGCAGCTTGTCAACTGCAAGGTATTTTCTATCAAAACATCAACAAATGTGATTCAGCCTCTAGGGCTGACTGTACAAATCCTACGTAATTTTTTGCCTCCCTTCTTCTCTATGCTGACATATTAGTCTACTGATTTACAATAGAGTACTGCAAATACAATGCCTCCTTGAGTGCCTAATAATAGAACTAATATTCTAATAGTATTAGAAATAATATTCTAATAGTATTAGAACTAATATTCTAATCAAAACATGGGAGCTGAATTAGAAAGGTGCAGTGTTTCCCACCTATGGAGAAGAGTCTGCCTCACCATCAGGAAGGGGTTGGTGCAGGAGAAACAAGGAGGATATTTAGATCCACATGTACACATGCTTTGCTCGATGTGCAGTTTCACACCACCTCCAGCTGAATGCAGTTGGGAGATGAGTTCAAAGGAACTCCTGCTCCTTGTCCTCTCTCCCCCATTTGTTCCCTTGCTCCTGCCCATATCCCCTCTTGCTCTCGGGGGTTGCAGGGCTGGCCAGTGAGCAGCTCGGACAGATGGTGGATTAGCCCCTGCATTGGTTCAGTGAAATGATGCAATGCACCCTTTGGCAGAAAGATCTGATGTACTTCTTATGCCTGCGTATGTGCCAGAGCTGCAGCTGTCTCTGGCTCCACCTCAGGGACCCAACAGGTGAAGTGCCTTGCAATCCTGTTGCACTCCAGGCAGCCACACATCTCAGCTGTCTCCTTACAAAATGCTTTGAAGATACGTGGAGCAACAGAAATATTACTAAGTGCTGTGAGTATGAAATATAACTTTCACCTTCTCAGCAGTAGTGCAAAGGGACCTAGGCTCATCCATCAGCTAGATGCTGAAGGATGACAGTGCCAAGCCAGGCTGAAAGGCAGTGGCAGGGCACACTGAGGAGCCGTGGGACTGCTGCAGTCACCCTGAACCTCATCTAAAGCCAAAGAGCTGACTTGCATCTGTGGGGCTGACAGTCAAGCACCTATTCCCAGCCCCTGCTAAATTAAGTTAAACAAAGACAGCTAATTTTGTAATTTAAATTGACGGTGTTGACGTTACACCCAGTGCGGCTTTTCTTTGAATGCTGCCTGTCAACCTGCCCTACTTTCTGAAGGTTGTGGGGATGCCGTAATGAAAGGGATGCAAGTATTTCATAATACTAGCACATCTTCATAAAGGCACTATGTCTGAAAATTGCTGATCCCCACTTGGGGCCTGTTATTGCGAGCACCACTTGGGGCTTGCAGCCCCAGGAATGCTGCTGCTACTTCTGCTCCTTTGCACGACTTGTTTGTCCTGTATCCTCCACGTCCAGAACGTTCTTCGCAGGTCAGATTGTAATCTTGGGTAAATTGTAAGCAGCACCATGTACCTGGAAATGTCTGTGGAGATACGTGATTATGCATGCTGTGTGCCCAAGATTAGAGCTTGGCCCGGCACCAGGAGTTAGGAAACCAGACCCTACCCAGGAGTTAAGAAACTTGCTTACATTTGTTGTGTACTATTTTAAACATAAGAACAAAAAGGAAAACACTCTGCACTGATCCTTGCTGATGTGGAAAGTCAGACTAAGACACCTATTTATGTTTCACAACATTGAGGAATATCTATTACTTCAGGACGACAGTTGCGCTGAGCCTGTTGTGCAATAGGGATTTACAAGAACTTCTGCAAACTTACCCTCTTAGGTACTAAATGAACTTAAGCCTCCCCATGTTTACTACACAAAGTTCATTTTAGCACCAAAATAGTTCGTGGCACTGTTTGTCCCATACTTGCTTCACACCCTTCGACAAGTAGCACGACACGCAGGGCTGGAGGCTGATCCCTGCTGACACAAAGGGGATGGTCTTTGAGCCAAAAGCAGGGTCTCTTTCCACAGGATATTTCCAAAAGCTTTTCTTTGTTTTTTCTTCTTTTCCAAAGGGAACAGAATAAAGCCAATAAACCTCAGTTTCCAGGAATACTGTTTAAATGGGGCAAACTCTTTGAAGCATCCTTTCGCTCATGTCAGAGACTCAGGGGGGCTCCAGGGGTGGTGTCTGTTGGGTGGTCCCATGTTGCTCAGAGGCAGCTGATGGGGTTCAGGGAGGTGGCTCAGGAGTGGGCAGCTCTCAGGGAAGTTGCTGCAGCCTGGTGGGGCCACTGCCTCCAAATCACAGAGAACAGCTGCCTACCCATAGCACCAGCTCGGACGCCTCGCTGAAATGCATTAAAAAGGTAGACGGGGTGAATCCCAATGCACTGGAGGGGGTTTCCCAGGATGTGAACAGCAGTCAGGGCCTCCACTCTGGTCAGCAGTGAACACAAGCCAGATGCCTGGCTTTGAAAGGTTTCTGGGCAAAGTGACATCGAGCCCTTGTAAAACTAGGTGCTGAAGTTGGGCTCTTACAGCAACAATTAGTTGCTTACATAAGTGACCTGATTTTTCAAATGCGCTGAACATCCAACAGTTCCCATGGACTCCAATTAGGGCTGCTGGCTGCTCAGCAGTTTTGGAAATCAGACCATTTCTTTGGATGCCTAAATATGGGCTTGGGGACACTGGCTCTAGCCACTCCAACTTACAGATTCTAGTCATGCTGTTTCTGCAGCAGATGCAACCCCAAATTAAGGTCAGCAAAGTTAGAAGTCGTTTTAGAAAAGGAACGTGATTGCACTTTGGAAATCTGTCTGGTCTGCTGATATTATTAAGAAATTAAATAGAAATTCATGTATTATTTATTGATAATCATCTATAAGATAAAAAAAAGAGCGTACATGTACTTCATCCTTTGGTATTTGCTGTTCTGCTTGCACTTGGAGAGAAGCAGGAGAGCACCAGAAACTGATTTTGGAAAACTGTCCTTTTAGTGTATGTTCCAGTTGCCCATCACGAAACACAATGTACTTTACCATGAGGAAAGACTTGGACTTCCTTTCATAACAAAGGAAAGAGAACAGTGATAAATAAAAGGACTGCCAGGCAGTGGTCAGAGATGAAATTTGTTCTCAGGTTGTTCTGCAAGACTTCCTTCCCTCTGCCCTGTCCTCCTTGCCCACCATGGGGAGAAATGCATAGGCTGACAGGGAGCAACAGGCTTCAGAAACATTCCAACAGTTACAAGAAATTTTGTGTGCCACTTGAAACTTCAGTTGATCCGAAGGAATCTCTTGTTTGCCATCAATAACATTTAATAGTCATCTAACAGGCAGATTAGCCAGGAGTGAAAGTATGCAGAACAATCTGAGTTTGCTCAGGTTCCTCATAACACTGGTGTGCATCAGAAGAACTCTTTTCCTTTAGCAAGCCTTTTCTAAATACCTCTTGACTTCCAAGCCACTCTGCCAGCTCTCCCACCACTGTCTGTTTAATATGCCTCCATGCTAAGCTGGAAATGTGAAAACGAGGTTGTGAGCCAACGCAAGTTGTCTGAACAGTGAAGGAGAAGTGCTCTTGCTAGAGCACTTGGCTTAAGCTTCTGTATTTAGGCCTCCAAAATAGGAACACTTGGCAGGTTTGATGTTAAACGAATTACTAATACTGGCTTTCAGGAAATTTCCTGTAAAGCTTTTACACTGATTTATTCTCCTGGCAAGATTTTTCTAAGTTCTGAAAACATATTTAGATATTATCACTAACTTATGTAACACTTACAGAGAGCGAGTCAAGTAGTATGGAAAGGGAGCTAATTTTCATTTGTGTAGCTGATAGAATCATGTAACTATATGTTTGCCCATGGCCTGTTTGCATGCTGATTCCTGTCCCCGTAATTTTAATGTAATTATGTAGAATCTTCACCATGACTCACATAGGAAACTTCAAAGACAATGAAGTTCATTCATTTATGTGCTATATATTTCCCAAATTTAAACAGGAAAGTTATCATCACAGCATTCCCCAAGGGGAGCCCAAGTGATAACAGTTGCCTTCCCTTTCTCTGTAAGTATTGCTCAGAGTAATAAGTAACTTTCTCATGGACATTCCAGAGAGGGTAATGTATAACCTACGCCTTCACAGAAGGCAAAGAAATCCCTGCTCACCTCCTGTTATGGATCTCCGCTGAATAAAGACAATTCATTCTTAAACATATTTACTTTCAGGTGACAGGGGCATTTCATAGCCTGTAATAGCAGTTTTGTATAAATATCCATTTACACAGGAGAGCTTCCCCTGCGGTACTAGCGGTAATGCTGCTCGTAACACTATTTGTCTCTCTCTTCTGTTTTCATTTCCCCTAAATATCTAAACACTGATTCCCTAGCTTCTGGCAGGTGTTTCTTCTAAATAAGTAGAAGAAGGAATAGTAGTCTGGGGTTGGCTGGCATAAAGCTGGGTTCTTTGAGAATACCCCCATCATTCAGGTTTTTGATCCTCTGGATGAAGAGTCCTGGGCATAGCGCAGAAGAATTAGCTGTATGGGCTGTCCAGGATCTCTGTTGCAAGATGTTCAAAGGAAACTCTGGCTGTATGCTCTGGAAAAAGGAAAGATTTTTGTTGCAGTGCTGGAGTGGATCTTACTATTTAGAATAGGAGAATTTCTGTATTGTTGTCTTTTGGCCCCTGTCCAATCAGTGCACTGAAGAGTTGCATTTAGCATTTTATTTATTGTTCCCCATTGCAGATGGGAAGGGGAACTTTTATTTTTTAATCAGAAAAAAAGTCAGAATGCTCACTTTTACAAGACATCAAGAAATTGGTTGGCAGGTCTAGAAGATCCCAGTGATGCTACATGTATGCTCGTTGGTGATGTGATGTTCTCAGATAAGTGGCAAAGTTTAGAGACTGAGCCACTGACACCTGAATTTAAAAGACACCTTCACTCCCTGAACTACCCTCATCTCTTTCTCATCTGTCCCTGCCTCCACCCTGAATCTCACTGCAGTTCTGCTGGTTCAAAGGAGGCTACAGCTGGTGCAAATTTCCAGCAAGCAAGTAATAGAGATGCTTTGGATGTAAGTATGACCTATGCTTGTTTACAGAAAGATCTTATCTCAGCTTTGATTGGAGGCCTTGAAAACAAATTAATGGCAAAATTATTGCTTCTCCAACTTCTGCACAGATCAATGTACTTAAGTTTAACACACACATTAATTAAATGTAATTCCAGTTACTGACTATTTAGAAATAACAAGGTCAACCAAACGCATCCCAATAAAATCTTTCTGTCAAACGTTTGGCGTATATTTTCTCTGTAGATTATACATATATTATCCACAGAAAGCCCACCTTAATACTGTTCTTCTAAGAGACAACAAAGTTAAGTGTTCAGGGCTTAAGAAATCCCAGCATTAAGGCTCCTTGTGTAACCTCAATTCAACCTCTGTCATATATATGTGTTGTTACCATGTATGGTGACACAGCCACATAGGGGTGTCTTCTCACAAGACCTCTGCCTCATTCAATTGCTTAGTAAGGACAGTGCCCTGTAGGTGTTTAATATTTTATTCTTTCCTTGTTCAATACACCGTTGCCTAATGCGTTATTCATCGAACACCATTCAAGCCTGCTCTGAAAAAAAAGAATATAGAATTTCCTCAAGGGTTTTTCTGTGGTGCTTACCATAATAGTGCTGGAGTGATACACAAATGTTAATGAATCATTTCACAGATTAAGAAGAGAGGCAGAGATATTCCAAGCTGGTAAGCAATTTTGAACGCCTGCAACCTGTTTCTTATGATTATTTAACATTGTATTTTCAAAGTTGGGCTTCCACTAACTACAGCTGCAGCTGTGAGCATTCAGCGTTTCTGCAACAGGGTCCTACAGCCTCAAGTCAGAAAACCAGGAAATATGGGGAAATAAAACAGTGACCAGTCACCTGGAAGTTGTCTAATTAGGGGTCCCTCCTGGAATAAGCAGGGTTTACAAAACTGGTTTGAACCAGCCCTAAATTGAATATCTCATTATAAAGATTCCAGTCTGGGCTTGAAAAAAGTTTTGTCAAAACTGGAATGTGTATGTGAGTGTCTTGATTTTGATAGATTGGCATTTTGTGACAAAAACATTGTATAGAAAAATTCCCAAACAGCTTCTGTTGCAACAAAGACACACCAGGAAAGCAAATTAAGGTTGCCCCAGCAACATTAATTTTTTGGTATTTCTTAGCTTTTTGAGTGCTCTAGAGTACATCCTTAATAATAATCTTTTTACCAGTGTGTATGTGCAATCTAGTTCCATATCAATGAATGCACACATGTTCATATTTACATATGCGCATAGATATAGATGTGCTTTGACACGGTACTGCATAACTATCAGTATTCTTACTTCCATTCACGTACTGTAATTAACAAAGATAGAAATAGTATATAAAGAAGCAGATAATCTGATACTTCTGACATTTTTTGTTTAAACAATGACATGAAACTTCTTGAAGCTTTAGCTTACACTGGAGGATCTTGTTGTTGGTGATTTTCACAGCTATAAACAAGTATATAAAGACAATAACTAGATTTCCAAAGTATTTCTGTATTCATTGTTGCTGTATTATTTACTTCTCTAGACAGGTTTCTAACTCATTCAGGAAAAATATTATGTGGGGTGTTAGGAGATGGGGAGGACTTTGTAATGGGAATGGGCTATACTTTTACCATAGATGTTATTCAGAAAGATTTTTAATAAAACCACCAATTGTATTACATCAGTGCATCCTCTTAAATCCCATGGAGATTTTCCTAAACAGAGCTAAGCCATTTGCCTCAAACATCTTATCTATTTCTGTCACTACACAAATCCCCTAAATATTTCAGTCACTGCAAGGCCGACTGAAATGGTAAATTACCTCGTATACTAAAGGGAAAACTTGAATAGCGCTCGGTTCAGATCCTGCTGAAAATGAGGCTGCTGGGATTGAAGACAACTGCAGGAAAATCAGAATTATAAACAGTATCATCCCCATCTAACAATTACACTATTGCCTATTGGTAACATTCCTTTATACTTCTCCTTGCTTTTCTTTTGTCTGATGAGGCATTCTGCTATTTTCCTAAGCACATGTTGAAAGACAACTGACAAAGGATGGCCTCACCTATTATTCTTTGTAATGGAAGTGTTTGCAGACAGGTCACCAGAGGCTACTGCAGCTTTTGGAAAAGCTGACAATAATACAATGAAAGTATTTCTGAAACCCAAGGCTGCCACTACTGTACTTTTACTTCTCCATTTTAGAGTGTAAAATGCCTTTCTTAGTGCCATTTAGCTAATTCTGGAAGCAGGGACATTAGTAGATGGATGGTTTAACCTGGGAATAAAGCTAGCGACACCAGGGGACAAACTCAAGTCACTCAGATAAGGTTCAAATTCATACAAACTTATCCATAAAAGTCTACAATGAAGGACAAATCCAAAGAACAATTATCTTCTGCCACCACATGACTTGTCTTTCTAAAAAAACCACCAGAACATTAGCTGTGATCCCAGGAACTGACCATTCATAATGGTGACATCAGCCTACAAAGGGAAAGTAGGAAGAAATGTGTAGAAAGGATTATTATCCTCCCTTATTCTCTAGGATTATTCTTTGTGGTTTGCAGTACTATCATGCTTGTGATACAGACAGTCAGTTGTAAGTTTTGCCACTGGCTTCTATTTACAACATCCTTACTGGGAAAAGACATAGGGATTCTCTTTTTAGCAAAAATCCTGAGTTTAGTGGCTTTTCCACAGCCTTTGTAGGTGATTCTTAAGTTTAAGGTCAAGTCGGGAAGAAAATGACATCTTTACTAACGGAGAGCAGACTCCAGAACGTGTACCTGTAATTGTCTTGTACTTTTAAAGCACCTATGGTCGCATATTATTAAACACAGAAAGGACAATTCAGCCACAATAGGATGATCGATCTTTCCAAATTTGACCTTATTTACACGAGTAAACAGTTTGCTGGCAACTCCAGTGTAAAACCGGCTCTGCTCTCAAATCCTGTAGGAGACCTTCAGGAAAAGGCTGGGCATAACCCTTGCTGTATATGCCAGCAGATAGACATCATTAGTGCAACCCCTTGAAGGTGGTCCCAGTGCTCTGGACTCTCCAGAAATCAAAATTGCCTCAATACCATGATAGTTCTGACATGGCCATCTCTTGCCTCCAACCACCTTGGGGACAACCCCAAGTCACAGCACCAGCTGTATCACATTGAATACCTCCTCCTCCCCTTCTCATTTCTCTACCCTGCCCCTTGCCCCAGCAGCACTGGCTCCTGTGCTGTCTGGCTGCTCAGTGATGCTGGGAATTTGGGGTCTTCCTCTTGCATCAGGGCAGCATCTCCTCCCAGCCCAAGCAGCCCTGCCCCCGGCTTGTTGCAGTGCCCCTCCTTGGGACAAATGCATGCCCCAAGGCTGTTCTGCTCACTGCTTGTATAGCAAAATCACCCACTGATTGCCAGGGACTGGCCTCAAGAACTTGGAGTGTTGCCAACCTGCTGTCAAACACCCCCACTGCCACCCCTGTCTTTTTTTCATTGATGTCTAGTACTTTAAAGCATTAAGTCTGCCCAGATATGATCAGATGACAAGCGGTGATGACGGTGTGGTGGTGCTGTCACAGAGGAAAATTAAAAGCATATTTCTATTTCGGCAGAACTCAGTTGCTCATCTGGGACTGGAATCTCACTGAGTTGCAGCTTATACTCTTTGCACCTTAAGAGCAAGCAGCACAGACAAGATGCCTGGTGGAACACACGTGTCTGCTTAGCATCTAGATTTTAGGATATGGCTATGGCTGCACTAGCAGAAACACATATTTTCCTGTGAACTGACTGTGGTGCATGGATTCAGAAAATTCCCTGCTGGGCTTTTTAAAGAGTCTGTTGTATTTACACGCCTCCAAGAAGGAAGTTCAAAAAATTAAAAATAGTTCTCTCTCGTACAATGATGACATGATAATACCATTTTTTTTTTCTGTTCTGAATTGAAACTTGTGCTCAAGGGGAAGGGGAAGGGAGCCTTCATCTCTCTTTTTTTGGAACTCTGTTGAAGGCTGACACCAAAATGTAGTTATATGGGTTGGGCACATTTTTTTCCTGAAAGAGGTCAGAGGGGTGAAATCCCAATTTCCTCTGCCTTCCCTGTGAAAAGAGGCCACAGCATATTTCTGCCGAGCAGCACTCTGAATGTTTATACTTTTCTTGGGAAATGTCTTTCTTTTTTTTCTTTAAACAATTAATGGCATTTTCTGAAAAGCAAGGGCAGCAGCAGTATGCTCAGATCAACTTAAAAAGCCAGAGGTTCACACACACCTCTGGACAAAAGTTTTCCAATTGACAGTTTTGAACCAAAGTCAAAGAGGGAGGTCTAACCCCAAATTTGGGTTTATTTGGTTTATAACTCTTTGGAAAGCAGTGGCAGTCTCTCCTCAAGTGGAACCTGAGTAAAAGATGATGATGAGGAAGGGATGTAATTTCCATATAATCTGTGTGCACCTGCATGCACACACGCACAGACTGTGTTTTACAGACATGTGGCTCCAACTGCAGCATCCCAAATACAGCACCCAAGGACTGCTCCTGATCTGTGCAAGTCCAGAGAAGGAAAGAGACAGGTTTGGTGTCGCAATGAGCGCACACTCTCCCAGTGGGCGAGGGCTTCCTGGTGACCACGGTTCTCCTTCTGGCGTGACTGGACTCTGCAGCCTTCCTGCTCTGGGGCTCTTTCTCAATGCTGTAGCCAAGCCACAAACCTTGAAAGAAACACTGGAACTATCAGAAAAGGCAAGAGTATCGTTGCCAGGTGCTGCTCAAAGCCACTTCAATCCACTCTAGAAAACATTGGTGTTTGTTTGAAAGAAAAAGCACACTATACCTGTATGTAAAGAGCTAATTGAAGTCAGCAATAAAAGAAGGATTAGCTGATCTGTGAAGTATTTACTAAACTCCCCCAGCTACCGTATACAGTTTCCTTGAATTTAATATCTTAGTTGCATCCGCACTTTCTTTGGGCACAAAATGAGAATGTAAGACTGCCGTATCCCCTGGCGTGCAGGCTACCGTCAGCTCTGAGTCAGTGCCTTTCATTTCTTCATCTAACCCTCATAATACAGAACAGTTCCTAGATATGGGAGAAATGAAGAAAGGCATGATTAATACTTGAAGCTGTTCACTAGTTTCTGTCCTCTTGCCAGAGGCTGTAGCAGCAACGATCAGATTGGAGCCAGCCTTCCTAGATCATGGTTTGCACAATCAAAATCCAAAAATGTTTGGTGCAATCTACAAAAATCCTGGAAGGCTGCATTTGGACCATTGATTTCTGATGTTGCCCGTTTCTGATGTTGCCTTTGGCTAATCTGTTTTAAAATTAAAGCATACAGTTTTGGGTTTATTTTCAATAGGATCATTAGGAGTTAATACAACTGTTCTCTCAGTACGGGTTGTGCAAACACTAGAACTGAAACTCAGCCTGAATAATTTTCATTCTAGTGCCACCTTCTAGTCAAAAATTTCAAACCGCTTTGCAAAACACTAATAAAATGGCCAAGACCCACAACACCCCTTTGACACTCTTACTTTTTCTGATGCTTCCTTTCCTCATGAAGAAGATGAGACAGTCACAAGTAATTTGCCCAGATTTTGCAGCCCAGGACAGTGGATTTCTGTCTGTGAAGACACACTGCCTAAAATTACAATAGAGCCCTATGCTCCAGATACCATAACTCAGGCTCACTAATACATAAATTAATTCTAACTTATTCCTCATAATTTTCACTTGGACACAGGTTCTAAACTACAGACCTATAGAAATAAGTATGACTCCATCTCAGTTTATCCATACTAGGTTCCTCTCCACTTCAGAATAAAGTCCAAACCGTTATTTTTAGACACCAAGCAACAACATGCTTCAAGTATTCTACCACCACCAGATGTCATTAAAAATAGCTTTNCTAATTCACAAACAGAGATTTCTTTGGAAAAAAATAAAGCAGACTTGACAGTTTAGAAAGAAACAATTACAGTTAAGAATTCTAAAATACAACAACAACAAAAATACAGCACAAGAACCAAGTCCACTAATATTGAGGCTATCAGACTAAACTTACACATTGCACAAAGACTATATTTTTTCCACAAAGAGAAATACCTCTCTACATCACTCTTGATGGGGAAAATCCCTCCCAAGTTAGATGTAGCAGCTTAGACAGGAGACAAATTCTGAATCAGGAAATTAGCCAGGTAGTTAAGTATTTATCAACAGAAAAAAAAGCTACAAGCATAGATGGATTCCCAACTGAGATTTTCAAGCTTTTGGAAGTAATGTCTTCTCCTAAGCTGTTTAGCATCTTTAATGATATTTTTAAGTCAAGGGCAGTTAAAACTGAATGAATCTGATGGAAATATTATCACCGTTAATGAAGACAAACCAGTAAGTTCGTTGCCATTTGCCATGACATTTCAGTATCAAAAACACCTTCAAATAATTTGTCAAACAGATTGGAAAATTGCATAAAGCTCTCGATTAGCAGAGATCAGGTTAGTTTCGGTACTGGCAGGTGGATAACATCTGGCAGCTTGTGGATTGAGTCAGTAAAGGAATGAAAGTGACATCATTAAATGCCATAAAAGTTTTTGTTACAGTCAATGGGGATAATTATTGTAAGCATGACAGATAATGGAGGAGGAGCAGATCTGAACAGCTAAAGCAGTGAGATCAGGCCGAGCATTTTGCATGACGGAAAAATTTGTACACTTTGAAGGAACATGTAGGCAACAGTGACCTCTCCCTTCCACCTCTGCTTTTCAACCTATTACAAAAGGACAAGTATAGCAGATTCAGAGAGCGATAAATGAGGAAACAGCAATAATCAGCTAAGCCAGAGGAATGGCTAACTGCACCAATGCAGGCATAACAGGTAGGTTAAATTAAAGTTTTGCAAAATCTACTAACAGATGTCTATCAATAGCTGACAGAAATGCTAACGCTGATTGCAGAATAAGCAAGTTGCCTTTTTTAGAGTACTAGCAAGGGATATAAGTATGTCCATAACCCTAACACCTGACATGGCTAAACTGCTCCAAATTGTTTTAGACTGATGTTATCCAAGATACTAAACCGCACTGGTGACTAACTTACCAACTATCTTGCAAGTACATCTCGGTTGGATGCAGCCAATATTGTCTCCATGACCATATCTTTTGTCTGCTTATATTCCCAAACATTTTTAAGAGACAAAAATAATTTTTAGAAGTGCAGAACTGGTGAAAGAAAGTACCAAACATTTGCTAAGATACCAAGGACTCTTTGATTACCTTGCTTTAACAAGCAAGAGAATCCACCTGTGGGATTTTCAAGATGACCCTAGAATCTGTCCGAGGGGGCCACGTGGGCAACAATGCTGAGATACCAACTTCTAGTTACCTTAGACACATGTCTGCAGGTGACGTGAGTGATACAATTTATGGATAAGATTACACAACACAACATTGTAGAGACCCCAAGTTCAGTTCTTCTGAACTGCTACAAGGCCAGATGCAGATAGTGCACCTCTGCTATTCTTGTACAGAAAGTCCTAAAATATTTCATGTAGAACAAACAGTATTAACTGGCATTTTCAGAGGAGCCACAATGGAGTTAAGTGTTCAGATCCCATGAACTCTTCTGCCTAACTCCAATAAGCTCTAAAAATTCCAGCAATTTTTATTGATATGAAAATTACTTTGTTTTTCTAGCTTCATTTGAAATTATGTTGCATTTCAAACTCTTCAGCTGAAATTGCCTTCAAAGTTTAAGAACTTTACAGTCATTCTTTCAGCATTTAATTTTAAACAAGATTTAATGTTAAAACACAAACGTGTTTTAGCTACAGTTCCGTCCTTTCCTAAAGAAAAGTATCAGCACCAATATAATGAGGATATCCAGGAATTTTTATCAAAACCAAGAAAAGCCTTAGAGTAAAATATTTTACCTTGTTTTTTTTGGTAGTGGTTTGGGGTTCTTTTGGTGTTTTTCTTTAAAAAAAAACACTTTTTGGAGATCAAGATGTATGAGACAAACACAGAAGGACTGTAATCCCAAGTCTTCCTTTTTAGTTTAATCACAGGGTTCAACAACTCCCAGTTCCCAAATGTTACTAAGCCTTTTCTTACACTCTAAGTAGGAAAAAGCAGGCCTCCAAAGCACAAGAGAATTAATTGAAGGAAGAAAAGTCATTGGACTTTGAGATATTAGAAAAGAATTTATATAAATTTAATTTGTAAAGGTTGTTATTTCAAACCTCAGAGAAAGGGTAGAAGTTGCAGAGCACATGCAGGGGCAAAGACGTGATAATTAGTTCTATGGAAGGTCCAAGGGCATAATTTCAAAACACAGCAGTGAACTTAATAAGCCTGATACAGAAGACAAAAGTTAATTATATGAGTAAGTAAGGGAAAAGCCTCTGATAAGAAAATCCCCATTGTGTTTTGGTCCCTCAAATTGAAGGAGGGTGGTTTTCTCTTCAAGACTTTTTCCTACCGGTAAAAGAAACTCATTAAAAATTATTAATTCAGAAGTACCACAACAATTTCTTCTTTCAAGATAATTTACAGAGATGTATCACTGGCTACTGGAGAGAGCGTGGGCTAAAAGGTAACTTCGTGCAGATATGGTAAACCCAACCAGAACATATGGGCATTAATTGGATGTTTAAAATGATGTAATATTGGGTAAAAGGTGGTAATTACCACTTCCTGCATTAGTCCTATAACAAGACTCATGAGTATATGCTATAAAAAGAAATGCCTTTAGCATGAAAATGTGAGTAATAAGCCTAATTTTATTAATTCTGGTCAGTTATCATGCATGTTTAAAACATGGATACATAGATGGCAACTTCAAAGCTTTCTACTGTAGAAGAAAAAAGATAGAGCAGTACAGACTTATGCCAATATTTTGATGAGACAGTAGCAAGTGGGGTTTTGTTGTGGGCATATGGGATTAGTTTACATTAACAGAAGAAATATGTGCAGTACACCCAGAAGCGATTTATCCTGCCACTGAAAGAACAGTGCACATAAACACATGGAATATCATCATGACATCCACACCACCCAAACCTCTAAGCAAGTGTTAAGACACAGAGTGAGCTGACTCAAAAAGGGTAGAGCAAAGACAGTAAACCAGCAGTATGCTGGAGTATCCTAAACTAGACTCAAAATGGGCTGCCAAGAAGATACCAACCACCCAAGCAAGGGTCCCCAAGGATTTTATACAGGTTACAAAATAATCATTTTTTTAATGGTAAAAGCAGTAATATTTTATTCTTTTGCTGCTGTTGTATGATTTTATTAAAGAAAGTTGAAGATAAGAGAAAGAGGCAGGAAAAAGAAAAAAAGAGGTCAAATACTGAACAGACATCCATTTAAAAAATCCATTGGTCTTGTAAGACATTTACTGTTTTTAAATATCTGATACAGAGCTTTGTCTTCCAAATAAGATTATTTGTATTTGTTTCACTTCTGCCCACTAATTTAGAGTGCACTCAAAGAATTCCAGCACATTCATCAGGCATAATGTTCATTTCAGGCACCTCTAAAGCTTGTACTTCCTCTGCTGAAATATTTCTACGTGCTCATAACCCTGGTCTTATTCAGCGTTTTCACACTTTTCAACTCAAAAAGTATCTAAAAACGTGGTAAAAGACAACATGAAAAACAGAAGCAGATCAGAAGGAACTTTCCTGACAAAGTCATTCTGTCATCCATACAGCCTAGTATGTTATCAAGGGAAGTTCAGAAATGCAGTAAATTGCTAGTCAATGTCCCTGTGATTCACCGATCGAGATTTTCATTTCACTTTTGATCAAGTCAGGATTCACAAGCCTCCTTTTGCACTGATCACACTTAAGAGTGATGTACAAAATTCTTTTTTGTAGCTTTTTCTTATTTGTAGGCTCCATTAGGAAGAGTGGATTGGAAAAATGGGAGCATAACAGATGTGGCTGCATACAGGCAGCAAACACTTCAGCCATGCAGGTTTGCTGCCTGTATGCCAGAAATGCTAACAGCCTGTCATAAACTTTACAGACCGCAATACAAACCACACTCTTTAAAACTTTTTTCTTTGTCACTGTAACCCTTGGAGCACTAGAGGAGGTCCTGGCATTATTCACTAAGCACCCTCATTATCCTAATTCAGCCCTCTCTTTAAATTCTCATTTTCCATACTAATACTGCTCAGCTTGTAACGATAAAGGCTGCTCAGTGCTACCTTGCACCTCCCTGAGCCCTAGCCCCAATCCACTGCACACACCTGCAGGCTTTTAGGATTTCAGGTTTGGTTTCATTAGGTGGTTCCCAATAGTTAGGATGACTCCTTTGGCTTCTGGCTGACTCTGCAGACAGAGGCTATTTGGCCCATTTTATTTTCTCTGGCTTGCTATCAGTTTGTCTAAGAAGCTCCAAGGCACACTTGATAGTGGTGGTCTTGTCTTATCAAGAAAGCTAGTACACAAAGTTGTTTTTCTTCAGCTGATAAATTTGTCTTCTCTCCCTCTCCGTCCAGAAACACGTGAAACAATGTTTTAGTATTTCAAGGGTAAGTTGTTTCTTCTGTCTCTAAGAGCACTGCCTGACAAATAAGTCTCTAAACAGCAAAAATCAAGCTGTTTTCCCTGGAGGAGTCTGAAGGCCAAGCAGATCTGTTCTCTACGGTTCTTGTTGTCTCTTCTCAAGCAACTGGAATCAGCCTTGATAACAGCCACAGGCAGCAGGGACCCTTTTTTTCCAGGCCAGAAACATCACAACGAGGATCTGAGTCGTGGAGAGAGGTTTCCAGCAGGGGATTTGAGCTCTGTAGTTTCTCTCCATGATTGTAAGTGTCAGAAGGACCTTGGCTCACAGGCTGGAGGTCAATGCACCTTTCCTCCACTTTCTAGCACATGAAGGATGATGACAGCCATGGCACCCTGCAAAGACTGTCCTCTCCCATTCTCAATTCCTGAGCTTAAATGGCAGTTGAGCAGGGAGGAGATGCATGTCACATGTACGATGAAGTCCCCATAGCCTGCAGTCCGCATTTGGATTCTTTACCAGAAAGAGACCCTCACAGAGAAAAGACAGAGAGGTATCCAGGAAAACAATCAAGAACCCTAAAAGAAAACCTCATTTCACATGATGCTTTTTTTTTTTTTCAACTTCTTTTGTTTCTTTACAGCCCTTGCACATAAGGCAAGGGGGATCTGGGATGTGAGCAAGCTTGGACCTAAATTTGAGGTGCTTGTAGCATGCCTTCACTATCAAGGCTGTAAAGCAATTCAATGGGGAAACAGACAGTAACTAACCTTGAAAATAAATGCTTTGTGGCCTCTATGGTATTCACCACCTTTCATATTCACTTGTAATACCCCAGAATCTATCACTAGTTGTCATAGCTACCAAGGGGGCAGATTTTCAAAGTTAAGTGCATGCTAACATCCATCTAACAGAAAGATAGAGTAGGTTTTAAATATGTAGTTCTTTTCACGAGGAGTTAATGATGCAGCCAATTTGGGCATCGCAAGGCATGGAAACATTAAAAATATGATGATTTAAAGAAAATAAGTTATGACAAGGCAATTTTAAAAATGTGCTTACAATCACCAATCCAACCCAAAGCAAACAAAAATAATCATTTCACAAAACTGAAGTGTGTGCCACAAGAATGTACTGCTGGCTGGTGCTTTCAAAAGAATTCTATTGTTAAAAGTAGCTGACATTGCCAAAAGATACAATAATTTTATTACACTGACTTAATGAACAGTAAACTTCTCTGTGTACCATAAAATGGAAAAACTGCAGGATTTTGAAAAGAAACAAAATCTGCAAACTGAAACATCTTATCTGCATGCCTTGGCCATGAATCAGTCCAAAGGAATTATTATATATGGAAATAAATTACCCAAATTTTACCAAAGACCCAACACCTATGTGTTTGTTTCAACAATTAATTAGCTATAGATAGATATAACAGCAGAAGTTTGGAGGTCTGTGCTTAAGGTAATTACAAAAGGCATGTAAATTCAGACAGCAATTCGATGGAAAAAAAGGAAGACATGATTAATCAACAGGATTAGATAGAAAATTTCTTTACATATAATTGTAAGGAGCAACTGTGCTTTAATTGTAGCATTGAGAGAATATGTCTTTCAAATGCTAAATTATTCATCGTGTTAGATACTTGAATGATTCTTTCTTAAATCTTCATGTAGGAGGTAAAAATTCTACAGACAATACTTAAGGAAAGATACTGGAGGAAAATTTATATGAAAAATTTAGAAGTCTCTTGTCTGCCTAGACTGATAAATAGTAAATATGAAAAGGGGGAAAAAGTGAAAAGAAGGAGGAAGAAAAAAAAAGACCTTAAGGGAGAGCCATGATTTGAGAAGCCTGTTTCTTAGAACAACAAATATTGAGTCATCATAATAAAGAAAGAATTAGTCATTCTTTGCAATGCTACAGTACCTCCTCTGCATGAGTTATGCAGAAGATATGCAGAATATGGACTTGTCGCTAAATCAGGATATAAATGGCTGATTTTTAACAAAGGTTCAATCCACTGAAGGCTGAAATCTCATGCATTATAGCATCCTGTATACTGCAGCATCAAGCCATCAGCTGAATACAAACTGGACTCAGGCAGGCAACTCAGATATGTGGTTACTCACAGAACCTAATACTAACATCTCACACAGGGAAAATTACTCTGGATTATAACAAGAGATCTTGCCAGAATAAGGATGACAAGAACAGGATTATGCATTCCTTGCAGAAATCAGTTGACTAACAGCTGACATCATCTATCAGGATTACACCAGTTATCTGGCTTCCTGATGCTATTTTTATAGGCAAATGGGGCAAGATTGGGCCAAATCATAAAATCTTTTTTATACGGTAAGTAGTCCAGATTAAAATATATAAAACAGAATATTTTATGCTACACCAAAATATTGCCACGTGTGAAGTTATGCAAATATCTTTACTTTGGGAATAAATACTCCAGATTTATTCTTGACTAACTTAATATGGAACACTTAGTAATGAAAGAAGATGTTTTTTAAAATCTACTTTAAAAGGCAATTAAATTGAACTTAAATAAGACATTCTTCTCTTGCATAAATGATTACAATGTATTGTATTTTAAATTTACATTTTACTTGAATCTTTGTTAACTTTCAATGTAAATAAAAATTATGTATTTTTACTTTTTAGTTTAACCCACTTCCAAATGATACTGAATAAAAACCCCCACTTTTAATGGAGGATAAGTATGTCTATATAGAGATACATGGAATATTTATAAGGCAGTATATCATCACACTAATATATTTCTTAATTTCCACATGCAGACAAGACTTTGGTATCCAGAGACTGACAATGCTACCTGCATTAGTTCTGTAAATGAGGACACTCGTACTCATTTGTAATAACAGTATCATAAAAGTATGCCAACAAAACACAGGATCAAACGAGAACCAAAATATATTCAAAAGAAGGAATGAGAAAAGCGATTCACTGCCCTGTTAGTGAACAAACCCAGGTTTGTCTGGCTGTGAGAATGCATGTTATATCTTGTACTGCAGGCATGAGCTCAGTAAAATACAATTAAAGAATTCGAGAACAATTGTGGGTCCATAATGGACAAAGGACAACCCAGAGCCCCCAGTCTTCTCAGCGGAAGAAAGACGGTTGCCTTGTAGGAATGTGTTGAAAGCCGTTTGCCTTATTGCACTGTTACTGCCCCTGAAAGTCCCAGATTATTTCTTCTCATCACTCTCTGTTAATGTGCCAGTGTTTTCTGTTTGTTTCCAGTAGAACTAACACAGTCAACAAACTAAAATGCAGCTGACTCAGTCTGACCAGGAGTGTTTTTTCTAAATTACATTTATTTTTATGGCATGCTCAGGTTTATGCTGTGCTTGGTATCTGTTCCAAAATGTTTCAGTTGTTAAAGAAGAGCCAAGCTAGCCAAAAGAACAGTTTATCTACATAAAGAAGTTATACCTAGAAATCCTGCCAAGTGAGAAAGAGGTCAGCTATTTAAGCCAGCAGTGAAGTTAACAAGTAGCCCCTCCTCCCCCTCGCCCGTTCAGATCTATCATGTGTGAACTGTAAGTCTGAAGAGGGACAAACCATCTTTACCCTAGTCTTAACCTGACCATTCCACAGCTGACTTTTTCTTTTTTTTTTTTTTTTGAATGA
>VZSZ01007531.1:39523-55229 GCA_013398815.1 Ibidorhyncha struthersii
AGGGCTCGTTGTATGGTCGGCACATTTTATTCTTATTTTCCAAGGTGTTTCATAGTCTAATTTAACTTTTTCTAGAAATAAAAATGGTTTAAATCTAAGGGGAGTGAAGTGCCCTTTCTTTAAAAAATATGTTTACTTGAATGACTTTGTAATCACCCAATTTTTAAGAAGAGTTGCAACTATATCCGCTGGAGAACTGCCTCAGAATTTAGGCAGAAGACCCAAGACACTACTGTTTGGGTTTAGGCTTCAGCTCTGAACCTCCCAAGCTCGGGTGTCAAGTGAAGCCTGGAGCTGCCCAGCGTCTGACTCCCACATTCCCAGGTACCTACAGCAGCAACCTTGTGGATGGCCAGAACCGCCCATCTTTTTCGTGCCAAACTTAGCTGCTGAACAACGTAACAAGGGTTCAAGAACAAGCAGTGTTTCTGCCAGAGCCCTCTGGGAGATGCACATTACAGTGGGTACTCTTTGAGCTCACCTAACCTTTGGCAACAAATCACATTACAGTATCTTCTTACAGTATTTCTCTTGTTCCTAATGCTTCTTGTATTTCTGGTTTTGCAGGGGAAAAGCTTACACAGGAAGGGTGGGGATTGCCTCCAGCCAGCTTCACAGCTAGTCTGGTGCTGACAGCACTTTCCTAGGAGAGAGATAGGAGATAAGGTTTTTGACAGCCTCAGGCTGAGGAGCGCAAGTAACTCCTCTCTCTTGTTTCCTAGGCAAACACTCCAACCACTCAGCGATTTCTCTTAAGGCAAGCCCAGCTACCATCTTCCTCCTCCTCCAGCCCAAT
Organism: Ibidorhyncha struthersii; assembly: GCA_013398815.1. Classification (NCBI taxonomy): domain Eukaryota; kingdom Metazoa; phylum Chordata; class Aves; order Charadriiformes; family Charadriidae; genus Ibidorhyncha; species Ibidorhyncha struthersii. The sequence goes on from VZSZ01007531.1 coordinate 40,320, forward strand.
TTGGAGTCCTTTCTAAACAGTCACTTCTCTCTTGACTCTGGGGACAGCCCCAAACGGCAAATCTGAGATGAACAGAAGAACTAGGCACTTGAATAGCACGCCTGGGCTCCCCGTGTGTGCAGAATTTCCAGCATCTTGCTTTTTGCAAACCTTCCCGATAGTTCTAGCAAGCAAACTGGTCAGCAGTGAGGCTTTGATTTTCTCCCTGTGACGATTGTGAATCCCTTCTTCTCAGCACACACCATGTGGAGAGCTTAAGTGCATTATGTAAGGTCCTGGGTTGTTTCTCCCAGACCGGCCAAGCTCTACTGCCAGGTGGATATTGAGGTCACCATCCCATGTCTCTTCCCTCTCCACCCATTTGCCTGGCTGTCACTGTGCATTTTTCCAAACCATGCCATGCAATTTGAGTTATGCATTCTTCTCCATTAGAACTGGGGTTGTTTCAACTTTTAGGTTGCTCAGCTAAAATGAGAGGTGCTACAGAAGCTATCCTCAAGGCACTTATGGTCTTTTTTTTTGGATCTCATGATGAGGAAAGTTCAAAATATGTTCCTGAGTTCAAAGCCAAAAACGACATACAGAAAGAATGCTTTACAAATTAAACTTCTCCTCAGCCTGAATTTGATACAGCATGCAGCTAAAAACACCACCCCCAAAATAGTGATTGGGCCAAATTGCAGTGATTTGATGGACTTCAGTGGACTTGATAGTGGTACATACTTGTTCAGGTTTCCCCCTAGACAGCATGAAAATATTAGTCAGAACACTTTGCTGGAACCTAGCTAAGCTTTTGTGTGTGTGTGTGTGAAGTAGGAAACATTAATAAGATTTTGAGATATGGGAGAATTAGATTAAATTAAATCCCTCATAGAAATGTTAGTGCCCACTATGGTCAGGGTTGCGTTCCAGGTTCAGTATCAAATTCAGTACTACACATTCCCAAAAGAGGATGCTGATAACTGAAATCAAAGTAATAATAAATGAGCTATTCACTTGCTTTCTGATTGGGACTCCAAATTCTCATCAAATCAGGAGTAAATACAAAAAGTGAATCTGATCACTTCTATTTTAAGGTTTTTTGATTTGTATTCAACATGCAGATATGGAAAGATGTTGTTTTCTTTTTCAAAAACATGACTCGATTTTGTTGATTGTTGAAAATTAGCTTCATGAATATTTCAGTAAGGAAAAAGCATTTCATCAAGTATTCACTGACTTCACAGAGCTAATATACAATTGACTTAAAATAACTTGTGTTTACAAGGCTGTATTACACGGAAAAAGAGCAACTTGGTTGATTCAAAGCCGGGTATTATTCATCCCAGATATCAAAGCAAAAAGTCTCTGAGCCTTTTAGATGCAGTCAGAGTGAAAAATATTGCAAAGGGCATTCCTTAGCAGGCTATATATTTTTAAGAATAATGGGTCTGGGTCAGGTCCAGAACTTCTAAACTGGGTGCCTCTATTTTGCCTCCTGAATCCATTTCAGCATTTCAGTGAATGGACTAGACAAATTCAGATGAAACACTGAGAATTTTTACAGATTTAACAATATCAAAACTCAAAATCCCATTAATATTTCTGCTGATGCATAGCCTGTAGCAAGATTTCCTTGGAAACTCACAACTTTGTGACTGAGAACCAGAGCAAATTTGGCTACCAGCTAGGATAAGTAAGTACAAACATTCCTCTTTGACAAACTGGCTGGAAGCCCATTTACTAAAAACTGTCACCATCTTTATGTTGATTTGCCAAGCACAAGGTTACAAAAATTCTGTTGGGTGGGTTTGAGTTCATACATCAAATCTAGAAGGCATGCAGATTTCAAATACAAAGTGCTCTTGTCATGTACTTACTTTTGAAGACACATTTAATAAAAGTCATCAGTAGCATATGTTTGCTAAGCTTTTTAAAAAAGCAAGCCACCATCAAATCAGCTGGGGAGTTCATGCTCTAATGGGAGTGCTTTGAGCCTTGTTTTAAAAGACTCAAAAAAAATAACAACCTGATGTATAGTTTTTTAATAACAAATATAATATTCGCTGTTTATACTCTGCACTTTCTGAGTGGTAATAAACAGCACAGTTTCTGTGAACATCAGCAATAGTGTTTCTAACTGCTATGCTTACAAATTTACCACTTTGGCTTGTTACCTCTTAGATTTCATAGAAGGGAGGATGTCCAAGAAACATTTTGCTTATCTACAACACACCGTGGAAGGCCAGGGCAGACTCCAGAGATCAGAAGAACTAGAGGTAGAGGTAGTATTTAGGCTTGTGGTTTTGGATTTATGCTGCTGAAACTAAATATCGATATATATACTTATTTTTGTATCATGTAAATCATATTACCTGAAAGTATGACCACCTCAGGAAAACAGCTGATCTTACAATATTTGCCATCTTCTAAAAATGGTCTGTCTAGAAAGATATTCCACTGCTGTAGGTAAGTACAAGTATGCCAGTTCTCGCCAGAATCTGTGCTAGCTTGAGTGGATGTACAACCCAAACTCTCCGAGTAAATGAATTCAGCTTAAAACCAAGAATTATCTTAGTTCTAAGACACTAGTTCTGGAACAACCTTAAGCTACAGACAGATGTCAATTCTTAATTAGAAGGTTATACTGATATCTATATTATATGTCACAGTTGTGTGATACCTACAAAGACACTCGCTAAAATGAAGGCCAACTGATCAATTACTAATGTTTCATATAGTGTACCTGCAATGCTAGCTTTGCCCAATGGAGTCTGATTCTGCAGCTTTTTTTATGAAGAATATATCCTACAGACCTTTACACAGACTTCAAAGCAAACATGATTTTATCTGCTGTTTTTCAATGCTTTCCATATTGAAGCCCTGCAAAGGCCTGCTGATTGATTATCACTGATGTTGCTGCCAATTAATATATTTGAATTCTTATGTTTCTGAGATTCTATTGTGTCAAAATTTTTCAATTTTCATCTTTGACTAAAGAATATGAATTTTTCTTTTTCTAATTGAATTTGAGAATGATTTTGGAGAAATATCATTATTCCCAGTGCACATTTGGCAGAATGACAAACAAAAACAATGCAGTGCCCAAATATACTTTACAACTGATACTAAGTAGTGTAACATAAGCTCAGCTGGACTCAGTATCAGAGACAAGTAATTATCTCCCTCCTTCCCCTACTACTCCCCCAAAATGAGGGAAAATTCATGCAGTCAGCATTGTCAATACACAACAGAGTCCCAGGTATACACACATGCTGCCTGAGAAGATCAGACTGCTGCTATGTGTCAGCATAGATTTGTAATTAATGCTAACATGAAGATTTTTCATACCAAAAGAATGCAATTAAATACTGAAACGATGCTGATTTGAGATACCATTGACTAGTTTGTGTCACAGAACTCCTTAATGAAAAGCAGTTTCTTTCATAGTGAGCCCTAAATGTTATCAATCAAAACCCAGTTGCCTATGGATGTGGACACCCTTTGAAATATTACGTTATCGGGATAAATAAGGACACTTCCATTTCTCAGTTTCAATGGAAAAGCGCTCAAAGCTTCTGGCTGCCTGTTTATGAATTTTAATGAGGCCTGGATTTGTCTCAGAAGGAGGCAGTCTTCGTTTTCAAAGTGATTCAGACAAGTCAGTACAATATTAGAAAACAGTACAAAAGCATGAGCGATAATATAGTAAAGCACTTTGATGAAGCTATGTTGGGGAGGGGAAGCCAGCTTATATAAAATCAGCCCTGCTGTTTCTCCTCCTAAACCACAAAATTACCAACTTTGGATCTCAGTTTCCAATGTCATTTTCACCTTTATTTGCTAAATAGTTCATGGTATGGAATAATCAGTAAAAATATAGGCTGGTTGTTATATTTTAGTCTTGGAGGATGATTTGACACTTCTCAGCCATCAGACAATTACAGGGCACACTCAAGTTAATTTTGGCTTTAGAAAATGTTTGCTTACTTGAATTACTTTAGCACAGTATTTAAACTCAGAATATGATTTATCTTTAGCAGAACCTAATCTATTATCAAGGCTTTTGAGGTTCCCAGTCAAACCTCTACTCTTCAAGTCCCCCAGACACCTGCATACATCTATGTACTGCAGCAGCCCTGTCTCAACTAGTCCATGAACAGAGGGAAAAGCTGCCTTGGCTGGGCCCAGGATCTTATTCCAGCCTCTTTCCTTGCTGTGTTTCTTCTATTTCCTATATTTCCTAGCTGTCGGCAGGCCTATGCATTGTCTTCTTATCTGCAAAATGGAGAACATCACTGCCCACTGTCGCAATACTGGCACAAAGCTTGTTTCTGCAGCACCCTTTCTTCCACAAGCCAGCCTCCAGGGCTCTGTGAAAACCTGTGCTCTGCTGGTGTGGGCTCAAGAAGAAACAATAGGTGAAAAAAAAAAAGTCAATATTTGCTGAACAGAGAAGGCCGGCTCCCACATAAGGTTTCCATGGCCTAGTGAGTCATGTGGAGTGAGAAAGGTCATGAACACTGGATTTATTAAAATCTAGTTGCTTTAGTTGTGTGTCATGGTGGCTAGAGAAAGCCAATGCTTAGAGCAAAATGCCAGTTCCCAGGTGGTAGCCCTCTGAGCAGTGGATGAGCTACCAAAGACCTGGGAGCTGAGAGGAGGAAGGGTATCTCTGCTGTTGCTGTAAGAAAAAGCCAGCCCAGGGCCCCCATGAGTTGGGAGAACAAACCAATTTCTCCCACCACTCCAGCTCCATCACCTCATCCCTCAGCACAAGAGGCTTCCCTCCATGCTACCATCTCCCTGGCTCTCCTGCTGGAAAAATGTGGGGTAGCAAGGTCCCTCATTCAGCATCCCTTCTGCAGTTCTTCCTGCTGGAAAGATGGCACTTTTGTGAGATCTAGCAGGGGACCAGAAATGAAATGACATTACAATTACTGTCTTGATGATAGGGAGCGGAGTATGGGGTTGTTAAAAACCTCTCAGGGAAGACTTTCATTTTTTCTGTTTTTTGAGTTACTTGGGACTCGCTGTACTTATCTTCAGGATCTCCACTTCGCTTTCTGAAGGCAGACCCTTAAATGCAACAGCAGATGGAAATCCCAAGCTTGCTGGGAGTCTATGTGAGTTTTCACATGTTCAAACAAAACTCTCTCAGTTCCTCCTTTGACCATACTACCAGGAACCTTTAAAATGCTCACCATTCCGCATAAATGAATTAAAATCATCTAAACTCGATGCTGCTGATCTTCTCATCTTCTTTTCATGTCATTATGCTCATTTCCTTCTATCTCCTTGGTTTATTCTCATCTTTACCTACTGGATTGTTTTCTTTCCAACTTTATTCCACATTTTCTTATTCCTTGTTCATGCCTCTTTCTTACGCAGCTGCTCAAAAACGTATCTGTTCTTCTATTTTCTTTTACCTTTCATGTTAATTCTGCTCCCTCTTCCTTCAAATGGTTTGCTTATGCTGCAGTCCAGCTTTCAAGTTCTTTTTAATTCCCCTGCGCTTATGCTTAGTGCCACCCCCGGTCTGATCTTTTTCATATTTTTTGCATTTCCCTCATCTCTTCCATACTTCTGCTTGTTGTGAAAGACAGGGAAGACAGTACTCTTAGCATGGCAAAGACATAAAGAGAACAACTGCACATTTGGAAGAATCTGTTAGTTATAGCCCAGAATGGCAAACTCTAAGCCAAGTTAAGTATTGTCATAGTATGCTTCAAAAAAGGATGGAAGTAGGTGGGAAAAATCTGGTTCGCTCCTAAACTCCTCCCTGGTTACAACTGTATGAGAGCACATGATATGTTATATTCATCACACTCAGTTAATGAGATCATTTGATGGTATAAAGCTAATTTAGGAAGTGGTAAATTCATGCAATACATAAAATGTTTTACTCTGGCATTTAAACACTGCCACACCCAGAGAAAAAGTTTTCTGCCTTGCAGTACGTTAACCATTAGCCCAACACCAGAGTAGTTGTTAGCCGACTCTGTTTACTGTCTGGGCAGGTGATAACCACACCTATCCATGAGGAAAGTCATTAACGTTTTCCTGAAAGGGGCATAAAATAGTTTGGAAGTCTGAAACTTTTACCTGATTAAGGGCTAGGGCATCGTTACAGCCACACAGCATACATTTGGATCATTACCAAAAAAGAATGATGTCCCAAATCCCTTCTGCCATCTGCGCATGGAAAATAGATAAAGACTCACCCCAGAACCACAGACTAAGTCATGCAGGTGAGAAGGATCATAATCAGCTATCGGCCAGACAATATCAAGTAAAAGACACTTTTGGATCTAATCTAGTAGGTAGGTAGATTTTATTCTCTTTTCATTATTGTTCGCTTGCTTCTGTAACCATTGACATCTCATGACCTACATTTGGATCCTGCCAGGGAAATTATATTATATTTTTTTAACTTAGATTTTTGTAGAGCAGTTATAGGGTAACTGGCAAACGTGAAGGTCTTCGTAGGCTTTGCAACAACAATTCTTTAAGCACTTAGTAGTGCACCAGTTTTTCAGACAGATCACAACCCTAGCACATTGCTTCGGGACGTCTAAAGAATAAGCCTGAATTTCTTGAGTTTCTGGTGTTCAGTCTGTAGATAGTAGTCACATCTCTTCCACATTCTTAATTCCCATTACTTTTACATCATCCTGGTGCCTGGGAGTCACAGTCATGGATTTGGGTCCCCTACATGCTGGCTTGGGAAGCACCCTGTAAGATAACCACAATCGATGCCTCTGTAACCCGAGTATAAGGAAATGTGTTCTGACCCCAGGCTCCCAGTGACATTTTTTGTTATCCAGGAATGTATACTACAAAGCTTCATCTGCCAACAAGAGTTTATATATTAGGTCAGAAGATCCCCTCCCTTAATGTGTCAGACTGTTGAAATCACCCAGCTAAGCCACGTGAAAAAGCTGCAAGCTGGTCCAGGGGACAATTAAGGGAATTTCTGTTTATATGAGGGCCTTTTGCTCAGGGTTACCAATCTCCTGACAAAAGGGCTGTTTAAGAATGCGGTAAAGATTACAAAACCAGATAAGAATGTACAAAGACTTTAAACAGGGTTGTAAAGATAATAATATTTATTAAAAACTACGTCCTCATGCATCTCAGGGCACCCCATCCACGGAGAAAGATCAAAACATTTAACAAGTGTGTGAATTTGGAGCTCAGGTACTTGCTCAGACATCTGGTGCTATCTTAACATAAAAGTGGCATTTATTGCCTGGTAGATGAAAAAAATATTTTACATGCAAAATGGCAAATCAGTTCATTGAAATGCCCATGAGATGCAATGCCCAATTTGCTAAGAAGGAAACAGAGGGTGTGGAATTTATATAATGGCATGAACTTCCATTCCCAAGCCATGGATAGCATTTGTGGTACCTGGGATTAAAGGTTAGGCATTCCTGGGTTCTAGTCCTATGATGAGATTTGGAAACATCTTATCACTCACCATAGAGTAAGCAGTGACAATCAGCCCTTGCCAGAAAGAAGTGCTTGAATATCAAAATAACTGTCAAGCTTTAACCTCATCAAGTGGGAATGAACTTCAAAACAGGAAAGCATAGAGCAATACAAGGCCTAAAGCCACATTCTGTGTCTTGAGATGGAAGTTATGAACCACAGAAATCCTGTGTCAGCAGATCTCAGATCATGACAGGCATACTGGGAATAAAGAGATTATCAAAACTGGGATGAGCTAAACCCATGACGTACAACTCTGCAAATGATCTGCTATTCAGCAGATGCCAGCACAGAGCTTTCAACACTGGGGACAGATGTTTGAAATGCTTTATGGGAGCAAGAAGCCCTGCCTCTGCATGTTCAACCTACTCCTGGAGCATCCGCAAGCACTTGGCCAGGCAAGTACGGCAGCAGTTTAATTTTCTTCTCCCAGGATTATGACTTCCTGCACAGGCTGTTAGAGACTCTGCTGCTGATCTAGGTGAAATGCTCAGGTTTTATGTTTTGAAATAAGCAAGTCTCTGGCAACTGCATGAGAATTGTTTGTTTTTCATACATACAAACACAGCAATTCTAAGCATTGCAGTTAAAATCAAACGGGAATACGTTATAGAGGATGTGAATTCACAGACTACTACGTACTCATAAATCCAGCCTTACAGTATATTAGAAGAAAATGATGTATTTAGTCAAGTGATCTTAATAAAAATACAGTGATTAGTATTTACAGCCGCTGCAAACAAATAATCTTAAAAACATACTCCTAGGTATTGAGGAATGGTACTTTTGTCATCATCCTATTTTACTGATGAGAAAATCAAGACTGCAGCTTCTTGCAAGAGGAATTTGTCATAATTTACATCTGATCTGCGGCACTGAGTGGAATCCTGTATAAGCCCCTTTCCAGCTGTAGCTCAAATTAGCTTAACTGCTGCTTTGGGTGTACATGATTCTTTCAGGACCTTGAAATGGGAGCAGGGCTATTTGAGCTAAGGCTCAAATGATCAACTAGCATAAATAAGCATACCTTCTTCTGTTTGACCAGAACAATGAAAATACAAGCAATTATATGATCATCCTTTTCTATTTTATGGGAATCTGAAAGTATTAAGCACTGCAGACCTCCCTTTCTTAATAATTCTCATTAGGAGAAATTGTTTAAATGGATAACAACAGCAAAACAGTAAACTTAACTTTACTGGCCTATAAAGTCTGTCTTTATTGCCAGCTGATTTCTTTTTCTTTGTTATATCCATTGCTGACATTTTTTTTAAAGGATTACTTTTTCCTCAGATACATATAATTATTCTAGATAAAGTCCTGGGTTGAGGTTTTGTTCTTTGCCTCATAAATTCTGAGGTTCATTCACAGATGTTTTCTCTTAATTTGGAAAGGCTTATGGCTTGAAATTGGAAACACAAAGACCATACAAACGTTGCCCTTTTCTCTAGCTTGGATATTGAGTGGCCTGTTTAGCTGCCCTGTGGACACTGTAGTTTATGGTACAGATGCTTGTAGGAGAACAGATAAACCAGGAAAAATACTTCCCTTTTCAGAAGATTTGTACTCTGTGCTTATGAAAGCTGAGCTCTCCATCAAACTTTGGTCACCATTTCTCCATCATGATGAGACCCAAATGAAAAAGGCACAGCACGAAAGAAAAATGGACGGACTGATATTCTCCATACTGTATACTGAACTTCACCTACATAAAGGCTGTAACAGTGGTTAGGAAGAGAGGACACCATTACGTCTTTTGGGAGTTTGTCTCCAAAAGAAAAGGGCTGGACAAAAAGTGCTGGACTTTTCCTACAGAACTTTGTATGGCCTGTCTAGTTTAAAATGTGTTCTACATTTTTCTAAATGTGTTGCTACATTTAGCTAAAATGAACCTACAAACTGCCTTGGATATTCATAGGAAACTCCATAACTAAATAGTTCAGAAACTCCTCCTCTGGATACTTGAACAGAGGTGCCTGAGGATCTTGGAATTTATTTAGAGATGATAGTATCTGCACAATGAAAATAATTTTTCAAGCTTTCAAAGTTTTTTTCTAGCTTCCCACATTACTCCAGACTTGTGATTCCAAACTACAGTCATCATTCTCCACCCCTTAAAAACTGATGCATTAGGCTGATTCACATTCTTTATTGCCCATTACAGAAAAAATAAATACAACTGTTCCTGCCTGAAACATTCATTTTCCCAGTAAGCCACTCCTCCCCCCATCTAACACTGCAATATTTAAATCTGATAAACATAGTGAAGAATCTTAGATTTTTGTAGGATCCCAGTGCACTAGGGAATTAGCAAGTGCTCTTCTTGTATTTTACAGCAGTGCTAATAAAATACATAATTGCCAGAGATACTTTTTTTCTTCTTTGTAATCAAAGGCAATTGAACATTATTTACTGTGTGGTCAGTATAAGCCTAAATAATATAAATTATAATCACAAAAGAGCTTTTAGGTAAGCGGGAAATAAGAGCCAGGCTTCTTTTCCCCCCTTAAAAAAACAACAACCAGACCCAGGAACACAATAAACGCAATGCCATTTTAGTGCATTTCTGGGAATACTTAATTAGAACTACGCAGCACAAGTCAATATTAAAGCTCCGTAACAAATTTTTACCTTTTAAAAATTCACTGGGATTCAAATCCAAACAAAGGCTGCTAAGTGACAAAGAAATAATGGAATTACTGCTGTATGCTAGGATACTGGCTATAACAAATAATCACACCATTCTTTGTTGTCAGTTCCACAGAGGTCCCAGTAGAAATTATTCCTCTTGTGCTCCAAAAGAGAAAAACAAAAATAAAAATATTCCCGAACTTGTTCCCTCTGTACAGGTGTTAAATACTTCCTAAATAGACTAATGCTCAGACAATTAAGAGGTTCACATCCCATACTGCAAAAGATCAGTGTTAAGTACTCATTTCTCACCTTTTTAAAATATGGGACTGTCATACAGGATACGAGTGGCAAATAACATGCTGAAGTGTTATTTTATATTACATGTTATATATTACATGTTAAAACTAACGGTTAACAAACAAAATCTTTAAGAGTTTCATGAGCTTTTCCACCACGCAGCTTTGTCAGCAATACACCTTCTACAGACATCTTTCAATTTCCTAATCATTGTTCCATTTCATTTCAGTGCAGAAACACACTCAAATTCGGCCAGCTTCATGTGGAGGCAATGTAACATTTGTATTACAAAGTTAGCTGACCTCCAAGAAATTTGGTTCCAATTAATTAGATCTACAGTTTGGCTTCAGGTCTCCTCTACATGCTAGTATTATTATGTAGAAACATTTTTCTCCTTCTGCTAATCCACGCTCTTCAATATTATATCCAGACTCTTTTTTTACGGGTCAGACACTGACAGATCTTTCTTTTGACCCTTGACAAATGCCACAACACACCTTCCACATTAATTCATGGCCTTTTCTTCTGACTTACCCATTTTCCTCACTGGCCGCTCTTCACATCAGCTGCAGCTCTACTTCCTCCCATACATCAGCCTAAGCTGCTCTTGCCTTTCTGGGTGACCTGTGGTCCATCTTCTCCCCATCCATTCCTGGGGCTGACTCCTGACTCCATGCAGCTAGCTTCACCAGCCGCCACTTTTCCAGCCAGCACCATCCAGCTTTTCCAGGCGCTGCTCTGAGACCTGGAAGCGTGCCCAGGGAAGGGGCAGCAGCCACCTCCTCTGTGCAGATGCTTGATGAAATATTCGGGGTGGTTCTGTCCCTGTCATACTTGTCAGTATTGTCTCATCAGTACTTTCTTCAGAGAGTGCTGACTTTCAAGAAAGACTTAGTGTTTGACATTGAAATAGCCTGCAAAATGACCTCTGTGTTGCACTGGTGCAGTGACTTTTGGCTGGTGGATGTCCCCAGCCCCTTGGGACCTGTGATATTGGCATTACTGTACTAACAAAGAACACAGAGCAGGGGTAGCAACAAGCTGCAGAGTTCAGATCTGACTTTTTAAAAATGCCAACTTTTTATTTCCTTTGGCCTTATTAACTTTTTAGCATCAAATAAAGCTGTTTTTTAAACGTGATGACATTACAGGGCCATGACAGAGAACTTATGAAAATCATTATTGGCATACTACATGCTGTACAAAGTACTCTAAGTGTGGTATTTGCACAGTTCTTCCACAGTGACTGGATGAGCAAAGGCATGACATACAGTCTATGTTTATAAAATGTCACATAACCAAAAATTTTGTTCATGGAGTTACAGGGTAGAAGCAGGAAACAGTTTTAGTATAAAACAACCCCTCGTGACTTTGATTAGTAATTAGAGGCCACCTCTTTGACACAGAGGCATCAGGAGAGCAGAACAACATCTTATTAGAGGGAGACCAGGCCATGAAGGTGATAAATGAGAAAAAGCATCTTTACAGATCCTTAGCATCCAGTGCTTACTAGAAACCCAGTAAGTGTCTCAATCAGCGTACTTCCACGGACAAACAGCATTTCATAGTCCAATGTTAATTAATCCTTCCTTATACTAAATTCTACCTCAGTGATCTTGCTGCTTTTCAAAGGAAATGAAAATAAGTAAAGGTTTTGCGTTCCTGCTAGCATTCATATTTCATACACACACTAAAGTCTGAACACATTTTTAAAAATTCAAGTATAACTAAGATGTGGCAAAGCAGATCATACATATTCAAGTGCAGTGTGGACTGCATATACTAAAGTTCCTGTATCTATCTAGGCACATAGCTAGAAACCAGCCTTTTCTCAGAGATGCTTTGACTAAGCACATCACTAAACATCCTAGGTGTTTTAATATTTTGTCATGTAAGTTTTCACCCTTTATGTTTTGGTGTGTGAATTTCATTTTCAAAATAAATGTTTGTGGATTAGTTTTAGTCTGCAGACTACAATTTAGCGCATGGATGAAAATGAGACAGACTCAAATCTAATTCACGCTATAAAATGCAGCTGGATGTACTGAGGTACAGCTGGGATGCACAGGCATGGATTTCATTGATGGTTACAAACTATCTGAGCATTTCCAAAAGCAGTGAATATAACACATATTAACATTTCATTTATGGAATCACATTTTATTTTTTCAGCGTTCCATGTTGAAGTATGAAAGCTAGAAAAATGTCTTTTAGAATGCAGCCCATTTTGCCTTCCCTAGCAAAACATTTCTTCCCTTTTCTAAATAATTTCTGTTAAAGAAATTATCAACCTGATTGGATTTACTTTTATATACACACCACATATCAAGGCAATCCTGAGCTGAGTTTTATGTTCCATAATCCTGTCCAGAAATGTTTTTATCATGAAATAATAATTGCCCCCTTGAAATTCAAATCTATAACACGTAATTGACACATTAACTCTAGAATGGTAAGAGGATATGTAGAACTATTTTCAGCTGCTATCAATTGTACATGGCTGTGCTTCTGAAGCACTTAGTGCACATGGGTTGCTGACCATTTTCTGAAAGGCATAGGCTTTGCAGAATGATGTAAAGAGATGTATCTTAGGATTTCGCCTGCAATTTCCATAGAGCACACAATAATATCTGGGAAAGTTAAACATATTGTAAAGAAAGCAGACCATATAAAATAAATTGAAACTGTATTTTAATCCCATTTTACAGTAGCAGTGACATTGCTTTACGTATCAAGAACACAGGATGCACAAATACTTTCTCATTTGGCTCCAGAGTTGAAGATGACATGACTAGAAAAAATTGCTTATACAACTAAAATTTCATCTGAAAAGTTGTGTGTGATTCATGCCATTCTATTCAAAGTATAATTTTGGTCTACTTTCACTTGCCCTTGAAAAACTTTTCAAGAGAATCTTAAGAAAATCTAAAAGGGAGGGAAAAGATAGGAGGTAGAAAAATATGATCATCTTTGTCCTCACTGTATTTAAAGAGGCACCAAAATACCTTATGGGGGTTATAGGCTGTATCCAGTAAGAGATGGGCTACAATGCAATTCAGCAAGAAATTAGGTGTCTAAATTGTGATCCTGAGAACCTTTGCTGTCCAGCTCTACTATGTCTTCCTTAATGACTTTGAGGGTACATCTGCAAAGCACTGAGCTTGTTGTTGCAGGGAGCAACAGTGCCCTGGTGCAGGATGAGACCTGGCCACAGCAGCAGAGGCCATGCCTAAGCTGTCACCAGGCTTGTTGTCTCTTCTCCCAGCAGTGGACAGCCCTCTGCCACTTGTAGCTCCACCAGGCTGCACAGCCCTTGCATGGGCTTCAGCTTGGCCCTAAAAGTCCTCCCCCAAAGGGAGACCAAGGCTGAATTTTCTCACAGACTGAAAGAGTGGATGTACACCCAAAAGAATATATTGAAACACAGAATCAGCCAGACCCAAAGCACGGTCACTAAAGGAAAAGCGTTTTTATGGTGTGATGAGAAATAGCCCCATCTTTCAGTCCAGCTGTGCCATGTCTCCTCCAAGGCACATACCTGACACCACCAGTCAGAAGATCAAGGATTGCCTGTCATGTTACTGGCTCATCAAATTCCCTTGTACATGTACGCATATCTCTCAACAGTTGACTGACTGGCTCTCAACAGAGCCAGTGACCATTTCAACACATTTCCTTGTTGTCTGCATTTATTAAGGAAGGGAAAGTTGAGTATTTCCAGCTTCTCTTATGGTGAAAACTAAGGCCTAATCCTGTCATGTAAATTTGTCACCTGGTCATCTTTATGCTTAAAGAATCACTGAGTGAACTGTCATCATGATCTGTACCTATACTCTGGGTTAGATCCTGCCTACCTTTCACGTAGCGTCAGTCCACCCTCCAAGGAAAAGAGTCGTTTGTGCTTGCATTCATGCTCTGGATGGTGTATCTAGCAAAAGATATTTTTAGGGCTATTACTCTGCAAAGTACATATTAGAGATTTCATATACATTTAGCATAGTTTTGAAGATCAGTTTTGTGAACTTACCTTGTCAAGAAACTGAACTCTAGCACACTGCACGGTAAGCCCCTGAAAGCCTCTTGCTCCAGCGAGAAAGCCATGGTAAGAACTTGGCAGGCGGCCATGGCATCCCTGTGCTCTGCACCAGGCAGCTCTGACGTGGCCACTCAGACGGCTTGTGCGGGAACATGCTGCCACCCAGGCGTCAGGCTGCAGGGTGTGCCCTGCTCTCACGCCAGTGGTGAATGGTAGTGGCGAGCAGGGCTGTGGGAGGTGTGCCCAGGTAGAGGAACTCCTTCGCCTAGTGATGGAGCTCCGGAAGGAGGTGAGTTGCTTGACAAGTATAAGGGAGTGTGAGTGAGAGATAGACCACTGGAGTCGCACACTGCCCTCCCTGTAAGAAGCAGATAAAGCAGGCAGAGCTCCACGTACAGAGCACTCCCCACCCTCTACCACTATGGCTGTACGTGGAGATTCAGAGGACAGGGGCCAGTGGCAACAAGTCT
>VZSZ01007535.1:0-42245 GCA_013398815.1 Ibidorhyncha struthersii
ACATAAGGAAGAAATTTTTTGCAGTGAGGGTGGTGAAACATGGAAACAGGTTGCCCAGGGAAGTTGTGGTGGCCCCATTCCTGGAAGTGTTATTCCCTGAATCTTGCAAGTGTTACTTAAACACTTAAGTGTGCTCAGAGGTCTAAAAGGAAATCTAATGCAAAACAAAGATTTTTGTGGCATTTCAAGTGTAACTACATATTAGAAATCCAGGATTACTTCAACTGAAGAAATTTTTGGTGTTTTTAACCCTCCCAGATCTTCAAGTCACTGCTGGACCAGGAAAAGCTTAATTTCTCTCAGGTAGGTGTCTCAATGTGCCCCAGTTTTCCAAGCTCCTCTTTTGTACAGATCGTGTAAGATACCCTAACTGGACAACAGGGAGCTCAATTTTGCTGTCCTAGAGCTCTGTCGCCAGCATGTCAAGAGCAGTTCCCTGACCACCGGCTATCAGGTTGAACATGCCATGACTGAGCTCTGCCTTCCTTGCCTTGGATAATTTAACATCTTTCCTCCACCTAACTGCTAGTCTTTGAAAGAGTAATTTGGCTGAATATAACCAAAAATGACTTAAACTACTGCAGCTGGGTTGTGGACAAACAGCATGATAGCACAAACATATTTTGCTTAAGAAACCAGGCCAAAACCAGATTAAAATTCTATTTACTTTGACAGGGATTTTTATCTTTTTCTACTGTTATTGGTATCAGCATAGTGTCATTTCAATCATCATGATTCAATAACTTTAAATTATGGAACATCAACACAAGATATATGCTTAATAGAGCATGTCTTTGTATATTTACCTTCAGGTGGCTTCTGGGAAAAAGAATGACCTGCTCAGCTAATAATTTCTCAGCCTGAGAAACATCTGGCATATAAATAGCTTTAAAAAATATTATTGGTGTTGGAATGTATTCTTCTAAGCACGTATACAACATTAAATGCAAAATTCATCACAGTGATTGAAAGTAGTAAGTACTGGCTTTTTACTTATACACATTGCTTATTTTTGAATCTGGATATTCGTTGACTGCATGTAATTAGTTGGTCGCATGAACAAGAAATATTTGGCATGTGATTCAATAAGATTATGCAAAATAGTTTGAATTAAAATAGCATTTCAATGAGGTTGAGCTATTCAGCATTAAAAAATGCTGGGGACAGACTGTTACTCAAAGTGCACTGAGTAACCTTCTGTTGCCTGACAGCTCCTGGGACAAGATTTATCCAGGCTCATCAAAAATGTCTGGACATGCTTCATTTTTGCCTGCATATAGGAGAGAATAGGGGGGAAACAAGGAAATAAGATAGTAGACAGGCATCTGTGCAGGTAACACTCTCTCACAAAAGGACTCCTTTTCCAAGCAATGCAAAGAAGCAAAATTGTCATAGGTTAACGGTATATCTATACTCAGGTTGAGCCTTTCGAAATGGGAGTGGATTCTGTCACAGCCTCAGACAGAAAGCTAATTTCATCAATTTTAATAAACTATATAATTTTGGCGCTAAGTCTCATTTTTTTAAAAAGTTAACAGATTTTATGAACATACATACACACTTCCGTGGAATTCAAGAGAATATTAAACTGCCTTAATAAGCTCACCATAAGACCCAGGAGCGGAGGGGTTTTACATCTTTTTATTTATATTCTTAGTTGCAGAGGTGTATTTAAACTGGTATGAAATATGAGAGTAACATGCAAATATACTTTAAGTGAATTGTGATTATCAGACTACTAACTTCAAAAACAAATTCAATATACATGACTGAGGCAGAAGGGGAAAATATATTTTTCCCATGTGAAATAAAGCTCTTGGCATTGAAAAGGAGGGTGATATAGAAAATATAGAAAATAGAAAAATAGTGCTACAGTTCTGTCTGGTGCTACAGTTAGGTCTAGTGGCTGTTTTATTTTGAAATCCAATTTAATTTCCAGTACTCTTTAATGTATAGTACTGCCACAGATAATGCCTAGATCTATGATAAAGTCGGTGATTCTGGCAACAGGATTCTGAATTTGGATACCTGCTAGTTTGCATTTCAATTACAGCTAAATTACAGATAACATAAACTGACAAATCTGTAAAGTTAATTTTGTCTGGCATATTGTTTACAGCAGGGGTAACAAAGTTTTTAGGGAAGATTGTGAAACTACGGCACTTCAATCATTGTATTACTTTTAAGTAGTATTAAAGGAGTGAAACATACTAAAAAAAGAAGAAAAAGAAAATGTTTTCTCTTAACCTTTTGCACTGTACACAGCAGGCTAAGTGGAAAAAGGAGGTATAGAAGGATTTCTTAGCACATCTGGAGGAAAACACGATATATCTGACTTGAGGTAAATTCAAAATATATATCCACTTTGCCTGCCTATGGGGCCAAACAGCTCATTGTGCTTGTGGGCAGGCCAGTGAGAGAAAAAGACCCAAAAGTTTTTCATGGGCTACTTTTATATCATATAAGTTTACTGTAGTTGAAGAAAAAACATGTTGTAGGGGGACAATATTTTGACTCCTAGGTTAAGAAAACTAACCACAAATCATTTTTAACTGAGGATAAAGTGATGGTATGCTACTCATTGTCTTTTTTCTTCTAAATATCTTGAGGAACTGACATAGAGTAAATCTGTACCAAAGTTATTGAAGATCACTGCTCTTTTTTTATTCATTTCTGCTACATAGGACACTTTGAGTGAAGAAATATGGGAGTGTTATATTTTTTAAGTTTTATAATTGAATACAGTGCTCTACAGGTATACCAGATTTATGGCTGTGAAGCCGAAAATCCTCATTTTATCCACTCTACAGTCCCACTATCAGAAACATCAAGAAGTGCCACCACATTAGTTTTCCTAGAAGTGACCTAGAGGAATATCTTTAATGAAAGGAAAAAGAATAGATCAGTCTTTGTGTTCATGCGATCTCTTGTGTTTGTGCTGAAGCTGAAAATGTGTCTGTTATTGCTTTGTGCTTTTAGGACACCATTTCTATAGAAAATCAATTGGCATTCCCTTCACACAGTCAGACAAGCTTTGAAAGGATGTGAATACTTGAAGTAACATATTTCTAGCTGAGAAATATAAAATATTTAGTATAAGTAGTGCTGAGTTTTTTCCAGTCCCCAGAAGTGAGAAGCACTGCAAATAAATACCACATAGATCATCCTAAGAAAGTTTCCATTCAGGACATGCAGTATAGTGTAAAATATCCCAGAGATTATTATTTAGTATTCAGCACTTCAGAGTTAAAAATATCCAATTGCTAATTAAAAAGAAAAATATCATCTATTTGAATCTGTGGGTTTTTTTTGTTTGTTTTGGTTTTGGTTTTGGTTTGGCTCTCTGATTCTAAAGAGGGAAGACAAAGGCATTACTGGACAGGGAAGTGATGGGTAGGCACTTCACTTAAACTGCTTAGCTCACCTCTTATAATTCTAAGCAATCATTCTTCACATGTTTGTGCCTGACTGATATTCAACATACTGAGCCCAAGCAATACCAGCTGACCAACAGTATCCAGTGGTGTCCAGCTGATACCATGGGTCACCAAACATAGATAATTCCTCTATCTGGTCTACAAGTCAAAGGTTGATTATCTTCACTTTGAGAATTGTGTTGTCTCAAAGGAAATGACTGTACCTGTTTATCTGGATTTCTTTTATTTGCCATACACTGTTTTAAATGTGTTTGAAGTAAATAATATGTGCAATGTTGAGGCAGAATGGAAAGAAAGAGAATCTGTATGAAAAGATACCTTCACTTACTACTGAAATGTGGCCTCAGAAATGTGATATAGGGAGAAAAAGTTGCTATCATCTAGTAGAGTTTAGCTCTGCTAGATAAAAAAACAGTGTGAATTCGAAACAGTGTCAATGAAGAAAAGTAATTATATGTTTATTTGAGAATTTTCAGAATTAATTTCCTAAAATTTGAGCTGGATAGAAAATAGATGTTTAAAAAAGGCCTTGAAAATTCATACTCAGCCATTGTTCAATCCTGAAGAAATCTCAGCTCTCTACACACTTTGTCTTTGCCTATATGGTTTCCTGTAATTGTGTACCTTGCTGTTCAACATGAACAGAAACACTCTGACTTTACGTGGCGTAATAACCTCATGTTTTATCTTATTCTTGGGCAAACTGGAATTCTTCTTTCAGCTACTTGTTATGAGAGGTTTGAACATGAAAGTCTGCTCTGGAAAGACCTAACAGCTCAGTCTCCACACAAAAGATGTGTATTTCTCTCTCTCTTTTAAAAAAATCATAAGCCTAATCAAAATAAGTTAGCTTTCAAAAGGTGAGATATTGAAAACTGGTCATAAAACACTGATCAAGAATTTACCAACAGGAATGAATCATCAGGTCATTAAAAACCAGGCTCAATTTTAAACTGGAAAAATAGTGAAGTATGTTGAAAACTTTCTATAGTGAATTATTCACAAGGTCTAGGAAAAAAAATTGTATCCCTCATGATAATACTAGAGTAATAATATTGCTGGTGTATCTCAAAGTCAGTTTACAGGCATCTGATTTTAAATGTCTTCCATATTAATCTTGAAGGATAAATGAATTAGGGTTGTTAACTAATTCAGACATGTCAGGAAGCTTACTTAGAAGTCCTCACCTTTTCTTGCCCAGCGGCACCTGTAGGGAACCAGTATGAAACTTGTACGTCATGCTTTGTGCTTCTCAACAAACCAAAGAAAGAAGTGAAGTAGGAAGTGAAACGTAAGACTGTGAGCAGTATCAGAGAGACTTGCAAGCAGCATATTAAATTTCAGCCACGGGTTGGGGTCCACGGACTTGGACTTCAGGGGCATGAAAATTTCACGCTTCAGTGTTTACCTGCTTTTGTAATACGCGCTAAATAAATGCCAACAGAGATAATTTCTGATAAATCATATAAAATCACATAACTAAATTAAAACTTTGAGTTTATTAACCCTCTGACTCTACTTTCCCTCCATTTTGAATGGTTTTCCTTTTATTCTATTTAAATCCCTTGCCCCACCTTTTCATTTTACTGTTGCCAGTTGCTATTTAGAAGATTAAGGAAGCTGGCTAATCCTTTATATATGTTTTCTAATTGCTTCTACATTTATTTTCACTCCCACCTTGAAAGTGATTTTTGGGCAAGCGTGTGGCATCAACCCTCATTCTGTGTGCCAGCATCAACTGCTGGATTCCTCCATTCACACCAATTCTCTGCTGCACTTGGGCTATCCTCTTTCAAAAGCAGGATGAAATAAATGTCTTATTGGCTGATCTTCAGTGAGCCAGCATTGCCTTTGAGTGTCCTCTCTAACAAAGCAATCATTCATGCCGTTTTAAAGTTATCTGCTTTTTGCTTCACAGAGCTGCACATACATTTATTTTTTTTACCAGGTATGACCTTACTGGGTGCCAAACTAGAAGGTATTTTGCATGGATTTTCTGCACTGATTTAAACTGGTGAGCTGGATTAATTGTGTTCCACATTCAGATGGGAAATGTGTTCAAAAAGCAGCTCTGTCTAATATATCAGTATTAACTATCTCAACCATTTGTACTGAGGAATAGATTTATTAAAAGTCCTTCAATCCCAGAGTCAATTTTCACAAATAATTGTGTCTTCCAACAGTCTTTTTAGGAGAATTTTCTTTCCTCAACTGAATACATTGGACATGTAAACCATTTAATAAATGAAATGACTGCAAATATCAAATGTGTATTCTTCAGAAGACCATAGTGAGTTATATTTGTTGAAGCAACATTCAATTTCTGTATGGGTTAAGAGTTATGAACCATCAACTTACAGTAAAAATAATTCTGTTTCATTGTTAGTAACTTTGTATTGCTACGGGTTAGTGAATATTTCTTATGTTCAGAGAACTGAAACATGGATCAGATGTCATCAAAGTTGCTTTCTAAAAAAAGGAGGGAAGCAAAACTCAGTTTCTATGGCATGAGGTGCAAATGGAAAAATTCATAATGCACACAACAGGTTAGATACTGACTTTTTTAAAAAAATTTTTTGATTTGCAGTCCTTCAAAAGTGTTAGCCAGTTCCAAAGTGAGGACGCCAGATATTCCTGACCATCAAGCTCAGTTAGTCCTTACCCCATACAAATTTCCAAGTCTTGTTCTTTAAAGAATTTTTATCTAAATGCTGACCTAACTCTACTTGCTGAGCCAAGCAGATGCCGTCTTCTCACAGCTGGAACTGGCACAGCTTTAGGCAATTTTCTGCTCCTGCTGTGCAAATACTTACTCCATTTCACTGACACTTGTTCTTCCTCTCCAGAATACAAATAATTCAAGTAGTAAAAGACCCTAACAAACTATCATAGCTATTAGACTACAAGTGTGTAAAACCACAGAGAAAATCCCCAAACTCACTCATACTCCAAAAGAAGAAGAAAAATGAAACATTGTCCATCTCCCAATCAATATCACAGAACTGCTATGGTCTTAACATCTCCCCTATATCTATTATCTTCTAACTAATTTTCTAGTCATTTCCATCACTCAATACTTATCTAGTTGTAGATAGTCTATAATTATTTTATCCCAATGGATTTTTTGAAACATGAGGGATTCAGCATATTTAATAATAATAATAAAGCCATAACAATTATTGAGATGAAGTGTACTTTTGTTCAGCAAGAAGGTACAGAAAATCTTATCATTAAAAATATGTTACCAAGTTCAGCAGCATCGGGCGCTTTTCCTTGAGGAAATAATTTCTTCTGCAAAGAAAATAAGCCAACTGATAGGTGACAGAAAACCTGAAAATATACAGGACACGGAATGCAAGGGGTCTCTATCATGACTAAAACTGTGTGTAGCTAGTATTCAGTCTGTAATTCATTGTTCACAGCAGAAGCTCACCTGAAGATGTGTTCAAGATATTTCAGGGATTACTTGTTTCAGAGCTGATGACAGATGCTGTTAACAAATGTTTTACTATGGCCAAAATACAATGTGATGAAAGTTACTTTCAGCAACGAGAAATTAAGATGGAGATACTAAATAATGAGAAAATAATAGCGAAAACAACAGTTAAACATGACAATGCCTACCAGAAAATGCACATGGAATAAGCTGGAAACAATGTCACAGGAGTCTTCTTTCCAAAAGTAGGGAAATTCAGCTCCTAGCCACAGTCATTTTATGTAATTTTAGAGGCTCTAGAGGATCCAGGACATTTGAAGAACATCTTGTATGCAGTCTGAAGATCCTTTTGTTCTCCTCTCATCAATTTTGTCTTTGACATGTAATGTTAAATCACAGTTCTGATTTCTGAAAACAACTCTCCTGTTTCCTAAGGGAAGAGTTTCTCAACAGGGAAAATAGACAGGAGTTTCAACTCTTTCAAAGAGGGATCATTTTACTAATTTTCTGGATCCAACATAGCACAGCAGGAAATAAGGAAAATAAAAAGAGAAAAAAATGCAGTTTAAAAAAACATTATTTGCAGGAATGAGTAGAAGTAACATGTGTGTATTGGATCTGGTTGGGATGGAGTTAACTTTCCCCATAGCCGTCCCCACAGTGCTGTGCTTTGTATTTGTAGCTAGAATGATGCTGATAACAAACCAATGTTTTGGCTACTGCTGAACAGTGCTTGCACAGCATCCAGGCTGCCTCTCCAACTCCACTCCTCCCCAAAGGCCTGTAGGCTGTGGGTGGACAAGAGGTTGGGAGGGGATGTATCCAGGACAGCTCACCCAAAGTGATCAAAGGGATATTCCATACCATGTGACATCATGATCAGCAGTAAAAGCTAAGAGAAAGGAGGAGAACAGGTGGAGTGGGGTGGGTGCATTCATTATTAAGGTGTTTGTCTTCCAACGCAACTGCTGCGCATACTGAGCTACTTCCCAAAAAGTGACTGGACATCCTGCTGGTGGGAAGTAGAAAATAAATATTTTTGCTTTTCTTTCTTCTTCATGTGGCCTGGGCTTTTCTTTATTAAACTGCCTTTATCTCAACCCATGAGTTTTTTATCTTATTTTCTCCCCCTGTCCCACCAAAGATGGGGAGTGAGAGAGTGGCTTGATGGGCACCTGGAAGCCAGCCAAGGTCAACCCACCAGAGTACGCTGCACTACGGGATAATTTTTGTGATTAAGAATGTAACACTATAATTTACAGAATATGGTTAGCATAAGGATCTCCTGAACAGCACTTCCAACGTGTATGGAATGCATTAATATCTGTTGTACATCTACCTCTTCCATCACATTTAAATCTGGATTGGAATATTCTTTACTCTGCTGGTGGTGCAGCATGCTACTGAGGCAGAAAAGACAACTTGAACAAAAGAACTTCCTCTTTAAAACTGCTCCTTATGAAATCATACTGAATAAATGAAAGAAGAAAATATAAGCATGGCAATGATGCCTTCCTTACAAAACAATTAGTGGATATTTGCTTCACATAAACTTGCCTACCTCAAGAACAAACTGCTTATACCAATGAAGACATTAACCTGGATCATGGTCTTTCAGCTTATGTTGTCTCCTGGGGTCAGTTAAGTTACCCTAGGTTGTATTTGCGTTAAAGGAACACATGCTTAATAAAAAAATAAAATTTAGGTGACTGGAAAGACACTGGAAGTGTCTCAATGCTAATCTGTGATAAGATTTCACCTACTTAAAACCCATTTGCAGTTCGTTTGGACACTGCACTTAACATGACCTGGCCCAGAGTCCCTTTCACTAACTAGAGCAGTGGAGTCATGTCCTTTACTAGCTATTCACTGAGCAGCAGATTAAAGAACTTAATTACTTATATTTTAATATGTCTTCTCAAGACTTAATCCTACTGCAGCAGTTTATTGTTCCTCTCAGAGAAACACTCACTCTTAAGAGATTAATTCACCTTCGTTGAGTTTCTAGAGTTTTATTTAGTCTCTTTCCATCTTAAAGTTCCCAAAGTAACCCATTTGTATTCCCATTCCTGGGGCAGATTCCTTACCACATCATGACAAGGTAAATGTGATGTTTTAGTTTGGATCAGGAGTGGCCTTTTGAAGTGACTCTCCTGATCCCTCCCCTCTCTATTTCTTCCATTCACATTGTGGAGCGGTCCCAGAGAGTATGAACTGGTGTGCTGTTGAAATGGCAACCAGTCCATGATTTTTCTAGCGGACTGGCCTGGTGAAACCCTGGAAAAATGTACAGTGTGGACAGTGTGTCCTCAGTATCCAGTAATTCTCTCTTCATATCTGCTCCAGTTGTGCCACATGGCCCCACGGTGTAGATACATGCTCGACACTCCCCCTTGTTTCTTAGCTTAACCTTCAGAAGATAGAAATATTTTATCAGATTTAGAGATGTGTTTACTGAACTAAACTATCATACTCCTTTATTCACTGTTCCTGTGATGGAAGTATTTTTTTAATATCCCTTCCACAAAACTGCAAATACTCTAATTTGGTAGCGATTTAACCATGCAGGCAACTTGGCTTCTGTAGAAGTTATGATAATTTATTATAGGAAGCTTGCATCACTTCTTTATATAGTGAAGAAGAATCATGCTAGTCTCCTATACGGTAGAGTTTCTATAAAAATTACAGCTTCTCTCTAGTGATGTACATTAAAGAAGTTACAGACATTTTAGTGTAAGTTTTTTAGTTAATTTTTAGAACAATTCTGTCTCCAGCTATGCAGAAATTTGCACTTTAGAGATGTTAAACTCCTTCCAAGGCACAGAAAGCAGAAACCTGTCATATTCCTTATACTTTGAAGATGACTCTGAACGTACCAGTAACTGAGGAGGGAGGGAAAGAAACATCACAAGCTGACTGTTTTTAACCAATTATCAGTTTAGAAGACAATATTGCCTAAGAAATAAATTGGAGCACGTATAAGGGAACAGTGTAATACCTTTGAGGAAACAGTTACCAGTTGAGCAACTTGTTTTCTAGTTATCATTTGTCAGTTTCACTAGGATAGTTTTTGAAATATAGAGAAAATCACAAGGAGTTTTATCACTATCTTCAGAGGGACTAGGTTTCATCTGCAGGGTAGGAAAGGGATCAGTAATATTGGAATCCCATATTGTTTTCTGCAAGCCACAACAGACTCAAAACCACAGGAAATTACAGTGGTTGTGTACAGTGGTTATATCATCTGTAGACTTGGAAGAATGCAGGTTTTTTTTTTCATTGCAAATAGATGTTTAAAATTTGCAAAGTTTACTTTTGGTTTTAAATTTTATCAGTATCTGTAAGTTCTGGTCAACTCTAACCTTTTTTCTCTCATAATCTCAAGGACCCAGAGACCTGCTGTTCACAGCCAGTTCACTATTTACTGTGTTGATTTAATTTAGCTTTCTGATCTGAACTGTAATCAACCCCAAATCCTATGAAAATCAGAGAATGTCAAAGTAGAATCCTTGATAAAAATCCTTTTTTTTTCTGCTTGCTGACATTGTACAATGCTAGAAGCTCTCCAGCTGACAAGAGAAATCTCTATTTTCCTATTCAAAATACAGAAATGAGAATTTTCCAAGCCACCGTACCCTTTTGCACTCATCTACTGCTATGCACCTTTTATATCTTGGACCTGAAATCAGCTTCCCAATATAACAGGCTCTGCTGTTGAAAGACTCTGCTTGGCTGTATGCTTCTACTGCTCGTAAGATGCTTAATCTCTTTCTCCTATTTGTGATACATCAGCCTGGTTTATGACCCAGCTGATCAGCTGTTGTCAGGGAGTAAAGTATCTCTCAGCAAAATTTCCAGACCTGTGTAATGAAGACAGCCAAAAATTAGCGCTGGCTGATAGATCTTGTTAAAAGCCTGTTCTTAAGCTCAGTTAGACACCAGCCAGGCTTTAGGCAAACTGAAGCAATTAAGAATTCATGGATGAATACTTCAAATGAAGTTCATTTATTCCTCATGCTTTACAATATTTTAATGAGTTGGAGATTAGCTCATAGTCCTTGAAAATCAGTAACTGTGTTAAACTGGGCTGGAATATATACCTCGATTCACTTCTAGCTGATAACTATATTTCAATTGGGAATATACTAATCATGTTGCTGGTGTTGTGGCAAGTATTGTAATGGAAAAACAAAATTAGTTTCTGTGGAATCATAGAAAAGTTGTTGTTTGCATCATTTGGAATTCATTTAACTTTAAGCTTTACAAGTAAATTTTAACCAAACAATATACTCAGTACACCACGCATAGGATATCAGGAATAAAGCTAAATAACTGAAGTATTTAACCCAAGAAAAAAAAAACAACAAACAAACTAAAAGAAAATAAACCCAACAGCTAAGCATCTGTGAGGCATTGAATTTCCTACTTAAATGTGCTTCTGAACATTTACAATTATAGCCATTCAAACACCAGAAAATTGAGGGTGAATATATACAAAGTAAACCTTGACAGGTATTGTTTTTCTGACTAATAAATGATAGCTTTCCCAGACAAAATAAATAAACTAATCTTTTTCACTTGAATTGACATCTAGCAGAATTACAGAAGGGATGAATTATTGTCTTTTGATCACCATAAATCTGTAAATAATTCTGAATATGTTTTCACTAAAATCCAGTTCATAATTGCGTAGCTGTTTGCACACTAATATCGAATTTTTTAAAGTGCTAATTATTGGCTGAGCTGTTCTCACTGACTTCACTAAAATTTGAAAATTATCTTTTAAAACTCCCTATAGAACTTCTTTCAAATAGTGTACTAGCAAATTCTCAAAGAAGGAGGGAAATATATCACAAAATCACAGCATCACAGAATCCTCTATATCAGAAGAGACCTTTTGAGATCATCTAGTCCAACCTTCCTGCTCAAGCAGGGTCAGCTAGAGCAGGACACCCAGCACCATGTCCAGTCAAGCAACCTGTTCCCATGTTTGACCACTGTCACAGTTAAATAGTGTTTTGCTGTGTTCAGATGGATTTTCATGTGTTTTAATTTGTGTCCATTGACTCTTGTCTTGTCACTGGCCACCACTGAGAAGAGCTTAACTCTGTCTTCTTAATTTCCTCACATCAGGGATTTACATGCACTGATGACATCTCCCTGAGCTTTCTGTTCTCCATGCTGAACAGTCCCCGTTTTTGCAGCTTATCCTCACGTGTCAGATATTCCAGTCCTTTAACTGTCTTTGTGACCCTTCAGTGGACTCTCTTCAGCATGTCTATGTCTCTCTTGTACTGGGAATACCAGAACTGGACCCAACATTCCAGATGTGTCTCACCAGTGCTGAGTAGAAAGGAAGGATTACCTTCCTTGACATGTTGAAAAGGCTATTCCTAATGCAGCCTGTAAAGAAGCACATACATAAACCAAAACAGCAGAGAATTCAAAATTTCTGAACATTTAAATTTTATAATAATTGCCACCTTTCAATGAATAACAGATTTTCCCAAGAATTAGTCCCATTCATTTGAATTAAAAAATGTGGACAGTCAATTTGAAGCTAGGAATAGAGAAAATGAACTTTTGCCTAAATTTGTCTTAACTTTAAAAACCTGAGGGATTACAGTACGGAGATATTACTAAAATATATTTATAATACAACCTCTTTTTCAGTTATATTACCCATTTTATAACTTTTCCAGTTAAATTACCTTCAGTTATATTCCTTCTTTGCAGCCGTCTTCTTTCCAACTGAGTTTGAATTTCTGTATTCCAAATGAAATGGAATTTGTAAATGAAATGTGCAATCAGGTTATAGATTAAATTTAACTAATACTGAACATTAATTTTGTTACAATACTAATTCCTGCTTGAGAAACTTATTTTGTACAATTAATGACACATTTTTTTTTCTGTTTAAATACCACAACATTTGGAATAAAAAAACAGTCCTGAGTGTCAGTAAAAGATCCTTGGGTTTGGGTTTTTTTTTTCACATATAGTACTTGGAAACGCTTAAGTAGGACAACGTGAAAAAAACTGCTTTAAAACAAAATTAATACTGAGGAGTTCTCTGACAACAAGGACACATCAAGATTAAGCATGCACATTCTTATATGTTTCCTCTGTGTCTTTCACATGATAAAACACTTCTGGATTTTTTACCTGTTTTGGCCTGATCAATACTCAAGGTCCATTTTTTGGTAGGTTATTCTCATTAGCAGAAGAAACTCATAAATTGAGTGTTTCTGGCTTAGTTGTGTTTAGAAGAATGTGAAAGAGAAGAGAAGAGAAGAGAAGAGAAGAGAAGAGAAGAGAAGAGAAGAGAACACAACACAACACAACACAACACAACACAACACAACACAACACAACACAACACAACAGAATAATTTCAGTTGGAAGAGGCCTACAATGATCATCTAGTCCAACTGCCTGACCGCTTCAGGGCTGACCAAAAGTTAAAGCATGTTATTAAGGGCATTGTTCAAATGCCTCTTAAACAGGCTTGGGGAATACCACCTATCTAGGACGTCTTTCCCAGCGTTTGGCCACCCTCTCAGTAAATAAATGCTTCCTAATGTCCAGTCTAAACCTCTCATGGTGCAGCTATGAACCATTCCCATGCATCTTATGGAAATGGCTTCCTATGGGAAGCCAGTAATGTTTTGGATTGTATTGGAAGGTTTTTTAGCCATCTAATTCAAATATGTCTTTGTTTCTCTTTTTGAACAATATAATTAAAGTTACCCTTAGCCTGAATTTTTTGCTTTTCTGATTGGTTTGTTTATTTTTTTATTTTAAAATTTTATTTTCTTTTGTTAAAGACAACAATTTTTAAGTAAAAAACATACTTTTTACAATGTATGTCTGAAGCATAAGATATCCTGACTATTGCTTATAGATTGCTCTAATGGTACGTGAAAGATGGGGATTTGCCTTTTGAGGGATGAAAAGTGAGGATTCTTATATAATTTAAGAAAACAAGTTTTTAAAGTCTCCATTAAACACTAAAACCAGACCAATTATTTCAGTAAAATTTATAGTTCAAAGTTGAAATTTATTTACAAGCATCCAGAATAGAAGGATGATTCTTTAAAGACCTTCTGAAGCTCTTTGAAATATCAGAGCTTTATGTTAAATAATCTCATACAAATTTAAGTTTTTATTATTAATATTATTAAGTTGTAAGTTCTTGTATCTGGACATAAGCATATATAAAACAAGCTCCCCATTTTTTTCTGAATGCATGACCTCTTTCAATGAAACTCTGAGAGATCACATTCTATAAACCACGTATACTGCATTTAATGACATAAATCTGTCTTTTAAACAAGATAAATTGGGAGAATTATTTCATACTATACCTCAGTTACACCTGTCCTTTCTAAGTCACAGCAGTTAAGCACGTGCAGGTCGAAACCTGGTGTTCTGGAAGCTCTCACTAAAAATCAATGTCCAAGTAATGACTGCAAGAAAATATATTTAAACAGGATTGATTTCTTTTTTTTTTCTTTTCCATTGTCTTGTAGGAGTTTGCAAGTTATGTTTACTTATCTAGAAAAACTAATATCCAAGCTGATAAAATATGCACGGAGCCATCCGCAGATGATAACGGTAAAGAGGCTTGAAACTCACCGAGAAAGTCTGTCTCCTGAATATCTCTCTTTTGGCTGGGCACAATGGTAGCCCATGCACCATTCGCTCAGGGTGCTGATGTGTATCATTGCTGACAAAAGGAAGATATGCAGCTTCTTGCCCTTAAACACTTTTATTTAGAAGATCTTTTTTTCAGTTGATGTGATGATTCTTTAAGGTTTACAGACCCTGGCCCCACTACTTTTAGAGGGAAAGTATAAACAGCATTATGTTGTGCCTACATTTGCAACTTGGTTCAGAGCAGGAGCTTGATTTTGAAGCCCAATAGTCTATATTTGCTGAGCATGGGGCTGAGTTCTTAGGCTGGTTTTAGTGCAGAAGAACTAGACTGTCTCCATTGGGAGTTCTGCTCCAAAAGTGTTTCAGTACTTATGGGCTCCTTGGTTTCTGAACCAGTGTGGGTCACGCTCCCCAGGACCTTCTAAGGTGTGGAGCAGAAGGCTCCTGATCCATCTAGAGGTCTCACAATAACCTGGAAGGTTTCTAAAGCAATATATAGGGGCAGATGTTGTGGAAGTCTTCCTGCTTGCCTTCTGCTGCCAGACTTCGGCTCATACTTTGGACTCTGTTACTCCTTTCTCATTTGTCTGCTCTCATTCTTTTTCAGGACCCTTTTTTCTCTGCCATCTGAACTACTTTATTTTGTTGTCTCTCCCCTGATCTCACATTTTAGTGTTCAGATGAACTTTTTATAACATTTAAAATGATTAATTTTCTACTTTTTCCATATGTTTCTGCCATGTTGACACTTCATTTCACCGCTCAGCAAATTTGGGGAGAAGGAACCAGGGGTTGTTAACATCAGTACTTCCTCTGTGTGTGAAAGATGACTGGTTTAGGGTACACAGCACAGAATTCAGTACAATGATGGCAGTGTCCTTGAAATCATGCTTTGGAGGTACACACTTGTTCCCCAGAGAGCACTTGAGAGGTCTTTGGCTGGAAGCATAACTCAGAGAGGGCAGTTCATTCATGCTTCTTCACTGTGGTGCCAGGGCTGCAAAATACGATAAACCAGAGGAGTACACAGGCCCGTTTCTGCAGAAGATACCTGAAAAGCCACGTCTTACATCCATTCCTTGGAATGGCCTGCACCAGCAACCCGCTGTGCCTGTGCTCCCAACTTCAACCCTCTTTCAGTGTCTACACAGTTTCCCACGTAAAGGCGTGATCAACCATTTAGAGATAAACACAGACACGAGTAGTTATATAGAATCATAGAATCGTTAAGGTTGGAAGGGACCTTTAAGATCATCGAGTCCAACCATTAACCTAACCTGACAAAACCACTTCTAAACCATATCCCCAAGCACCACGTCTACCCTTTTTTGAACACCTCCAGGGATGGCAAATCCACCACCTCCCTGGGCAGCCTATTCCAATGCTGGATAACCCTTTCAGTGAAAAAAGCTTTGCACAGGCATTGCACATGCACAACTAGCACTCACATAAGAATGAACAATACAACTGGCCTGATCCTAGTCTGTCTTGCAGGCTGGTCAGACTCAGGGCTTGCTAGCAGATCTTAGTCATGGATCTTTCTGGTAGCAGTCTCAAATTTTTGGTCCCTCAGTGTCCAGCCCCTAAACTTCTTGAGTTACTCTCCAAATAGCTCAACTTGAAGTCTGTTAGTGTTTCACACAAAAATGAGTGTTTTCAGTAGCTGGTCCAGAAATCTTGTCCTACTCTCCAGCTAGTCTGGCTTGGAGCATCGCAAATAGGCACACATTCACACACAGAATGATGAGAAGTATCACCCCTCAAAATAGAGGTAGAGTTTAATAAGAAAAATAGAAAAAATTGTGATGATTGGTCAGGGCTTGGTCAGACAAATGTGCTGACCAGTGTCTGTTGGCACACAGATGGCCCTGTAAAAAAAACATAGAGAGAGTGAAGCAGTCTGTGGAGACTGCAGCAGGACACAGCACCTTGCAGGGCTGACAGGAGTTTGAGTGTCTGGAAAGCAGGCTGACAGAGGTACAGGATGCTCTGGGGAGGTGGTGGGAGCTGCTAAAGTACTTGCTGGAAGCTATCTGCCTCTCTATAGTGCTGCAAAACTGTTCTCCCAGGCAGCAGCTGGTAAGCCAGATGTAGGAAGGAGAAGAAACTCAGCCAGATGATGAAGGGGTTGATTTCCATTACTCCAGGGTCTAAACCAGCCAGCTCTGTTCCTTGTTGCCTCCCTACCCTTTATCAATTTTCCCTCACACTGCTGCTGCTCACATTGTCCTTGTGAAGCTTCCTTCCCTTTGCCCTGCTCCCCGGCAGCTCTTCAATGAACAACAAGTTCCTGCCCTTTCTCTTGAGCTGAATGTAGCATCTCATCATCTGCCTTCTCCCAAGCTAACTACCCACAGCAAGGCATGAAAACAGTATGCACGCTATAGGAGAAGGGGTGTTTCCCAAGGGCTATGCAGGTAGCAGCCAAAGCCCTCACCAAGCATACAGAGAGCTTTGAAATTCTGAGGAGACATGACAAGAGTAATCACACCTGCCTTGAAAGGACTTTGGAGTAAGAGTAAGGAGGGGGGGGAAGCAGGCAAACCTTAAAGAGAGGAGGAGAGCGTGACATCAACCCATCAGTCTCACTCTTTCTTCTTTTATCCTTGGGAAGACATGCTTTTTCATTTTTTTCATTGCAGTTACTACTTTACTACTGGAAAAGACATTGACATTTAAACACATTCCTTCTGACATACTCAGTTCACTCCTAGATATATATTCATAGTCTTCAATAACCAGGGAGCAGAAATCATTCTTGATACAAGAGCACCCTTTTAGGTGGTCCAAATTGCTTGCAGAGTGTATGGAGGGCTGCACAAACAGCTGATGCAGGAAGTGTTAGAAATGTGGATAGAGAGGCTTCCCAGAGACCTTGCAGTGTTTGTGCAGGAACAGTGTGTTAATGTTAAATCTATTGTGTGGGGCCTGCCGTCTAGCAATGTGCTTTCTTACCTCCACCTTTCATGGGGAAAGGGCATGGTTAAAATAGATTTGGACATTTGTTAATTGATAGCCTTATGACCCACCAATGCAGGAGTACACATGCAGGGATATGTATCTCCCAGGACATCCACAGACATCTTCACATTGAATTGGCCTCTTTCTTCTTAAGAGAAAATACTGGTGCTCCCAAGGATTCTGGTGCAGAAATTACATAAGCCAGGTTCATCAGAAGTCACTTTGGCCAAGCCCACCAGGATGACTGGTGATCCAGCAAGGCTTGCAAAACAATGGAGTGGTGGGGTTTGTGGTCTGTGTAAGTCAGAGCTGCCATGGCCTAGGGACCAGAACAGATTATATACCTGTTTGTGTATCCACAGAGTCTAGAGGTCTGGAAGACTTCAGCCAAGTTGCCCATGTATACTATTTACAGAAAGAGGTTTTGGAGTCGACATCAGGGAGCTCAAGCGCTGTTTTTGCCCACAAGGGATTTGCCACTCCAACTGGGTCGTCACTGATAGGAGTTGTGGTTTAAAGAATTCGCTTGGATAACCACTGTCTTAAACATAGGAATGGGCTCCAAGTCAAGTAAAGGAGTAGCATCAGCTGGTGGCAGAAGGTCTCTGTTGTTTTCTTCTGTACCCAACATGGGATGTTGACCATCTCATGTCCTAAGAAAAAATGCTTTCCCACCAATCTGACATAGTCTCCTGCCCAGAATCTCGAATAGACTGGGGCATGACACGTGCAGTGGTAGGGACTCACAGTGGTTGCTGTTTAAACAGTGGATTTGGTTCTTTTTCTTTATTTACTTGACCAATCTACTTACTGAAGTAGTTTAGCTGAAACATGAAATGCAACTTACTCTTTCTGACACACAAATTAAGTTTAAATACAGTAATGGCTATAAAGATTTGAATGAGAATCTTACTATAAAGCAAAAATGCAGGAGCTGATACTTGTGGATATCTCAGTTTGAAAGGCATGTGATGCTTCAGAGTGGGTTTATTTTCCTTGTGGTGGTTTTGCTCCGGCCATTAAGAAATGTACAGAAACCTTCCCAGCAATATGGAGAGAGTTTGAAAAAGTAAAGTCCCTTTTCTACCAAAATAAGAGTTTCTGAGCATCTATTCTGTAAATGAAGGAA
Organism: Ibidorhyncha struthersii; assembly: GCA_013398815.1. Classification (NCBI taxonomy): domain Eukaryota; kingdom Metazoa; phylum Chordata; class Aves; order Charadriiformes; family Charadriidae; genus Ibidorhyncha; species Ibidorhyncha struthersii. Next base: position 18,623 of record VZSZ01007535.1, read on the forward strand.
GGATTCTTGTACTGTATCTTGATATTAATAGTTGGGAATTCCACATACAACTGCATCTGCAGTAAAATCATGGATAACTGGCAATGCAGTAGTAAACAGAAAAGAGAGAGAGGGAGATAAGCATTGTCTGTGTCTTAATGGTGGCAACTAAAGTATCTACACTGCATGTATTATAACTAGCAATTTATGTCCCATCAGTAATGTATAAGCCTGATTCATATAGAGTATTGAAAAGTATTTCATTAATAGTAACTGAGGACTTAGTCTGTGAAACACGCAGCAGTTTTTCAATTAAATTTTGCCTTTAGAAGTTTGATTCCTTCCATCATTCTTGCTCTGTCTTCCCACAGGTCTGAAAAAAACTCAAGCTTTTTAACTTTAGAGTGAAGGAAATTAAAACTCATGATTTCCTTTTATCTAAACTGGGTTAACAATACAGTGTTTCTGTGTTTTAATAATGGATTGAACTGAATGCATTTAATCTTACTGGGTGAGGAGCCAAGATTCCAGTTCAGTTTTAAACGCAGAAATGGTGTTTTTTCTGATGTAAAAAAGCTTCATTTCCCTCTCCTATTGAGCCATCTTGTGGTTTATAACTGTAATATGCTCTTGAATACACACCTAACATGATGGGATAGTTGTCTGCCAAGTGTTACCCAACGGTTACATTAATAAGTTACTATCCTACATTCTTAGATGTTAACACAGTAGGTTTCTTGGAGAGTAAAAAAGAAATATTATACTATGATACATATAAGTATAAGAGAAGGTATCAATCAGAGAGAGGAAATTATTATTCCTTAATTTAAAATGGGTAACTCTCAGTATTTTGGTATCAATAAAGAGGCTGTTGTAGTAAATTGCAAATGAGACCACACATTTTTTGCCTAAAGAAAATATATGTTAATAAAACTGTATTTTTCCAGGCATGAGAACTAAAACTAGAGTGTCTTAAACATGTATGTGCTCTCATGAGTAGCGTTTGGGAAACAGATTATAGTGTAACTATTAGTCAATTTTCATGTGCTTTAGTTATTATGGCCAGAGTGATGCTAAGTTTCATTATTTTCTAGGTAGAATTCCCTATTATGTAGAGTGAGAAAATGTTCAACTGTGTGATGTGGAGCCATTAAGACACAAGCAATGAAAAAGATTTCTTTCATGAACAACAAATATGCTGTATTACGCAGATCAGACAAAAGGGAAAGTGGCAAGTGATTGCAGCTGTATTGTATTATTTATGAAGGTTCAGTAAAAGAACCTTCTGGCAAATAATAAACACCCTGAAAAATTTCCATTAAAAGGTAGGCAGATCATGCTGTTGAACACCTTTGAGCAAAAGTGAATAATTCAGTCATTAGCCAGTGCTGAACAAGCCTCATTCCTTGTACTAGTGACCCTGTGCAACGGCTAAGCTTCTGAAGCATCATTTTCTCCATCTGCACAGTGTAACTCCACACTTTGTGAAGCAGTTCTTTTACAGATTTTGTAAGCCTTGAACAACATTTGAAAACCATGTGATACCTGTCATAAAATGGATCAGTGGCAATCCTCCAAGGGGAAGAACAAAGCAGTGAATAGATTCTCTAGGAGCTCTCTGGAACAGCTGAAATTAAAGAAAGAAGTTTGAAACATTTCACCCTGTATTCCCAACTAGGAGACTCAGCTGAAAGATAGATCACCATGAGATAATTCTATTACTGACAGCAGCTTGTTCAGAGTCCTTGATGAATTATGATTTCTTGCTTAATTTTGTCAAAGGATGCTGACTAGGCAGCTATCAAAGACATTCAATTCCCAACATAAAAATTTAATATGTAAGATTTATACCGTTAAGCAGAAAGTAGGAACAAAAAAGAGAGATAAAAACATAGGAAGATTTGTGCCTTACGGAAGAGCAAATCTTGCTGGTTAAGTGGGTCACCACTAAGGGACTAGTATTCTGGGAGAAGTGACTCAAAGGAAGTTTACTGGTACACCAAGTGTTCATCTTGACAAATCAGTAAGGATTTACTAAGAAAAGGCAGTTGCTGAATTCAGACTGAAGTTTATGAAGGCTGGAAGTGTTCAGATAGTAAAAATCGTAGGGAATCTGAAATGCTACTAGAAAAGAGGCCCGATGCAATACTCAGAATTAAAGGCCAGCAAATCAACAGAAGACAAGTCACTCAGATGTTGGTGTGTGTTCATGTACATGTTTTTGTGTGTGTGTTAGGCTTTACAAGCATTAGCAGAACGTTTGTGACATTGACCAAAAAGACAACAGCAGCACAATTGCAGCCGAGAAAATCTTCATAGAAAGAGCATTTCATTTTTAGAGTGCTGACTGGACTGAGTCAATCTGAAAAGCAAAAGGGAAGTTTATTAATGCATGCTAATGACTGTGGCAGAACATTTCTACTGCTATTGCTAATACTATAAGAAAAGTTGCAGGAACAGGAGAGTAATTTGGTAGAACTCTGCTTTTTAAATGGCTCAACACACCTCTTGTAAAAGAGTATATGCATGAAATGTAGGACAACTAAATACACTTTTTAAAAAGACAGTTTATATTATCCTCAGTGACAGAGCAGCAATGGTTGCATTAACAGGATATCAGCGCTTTAGCCTCCTCAGAAAGGTGTGATGCTGGGGGGGACAGAGAACCAATGCTACAGAAGAGGATCAGGTGACATCTTCCAAGAAATTCACATTGAGATATTTGCTTGGCCCAGGCTAACCAATGCAAATGAAACAAAGTGACCAAGAGAGGTCTTTTAATTCCTCAAGGTGCAAATGAGTCTGTTCCGAAGTTTACTTCACTTTACTAAGCAACAGCAACAGCGGAGGATTTAAATAAAGCACAATAATTGTCTAAATGAAGAGAGAAGGTTTAGATGGACAGAACACAGACTACTGCACCTGAAAGCTGGCAAGACCATAAGAGTTAAGCAAATTTCTACATTTATAAGAGAAATCAGTGAAGCAGCATGTAAACCACAGGGAAACAAACAGAAGGGAACTTCAGTATTTCAGTTTTGCTATGTCAGTGTGACAGTCTTCTTTACAGTGTGCTGAGGCACTGTAAGGTCAGCACTAATTTAGCAGGAGCATTGCCATATATCTTATCATCACATATGCTCTCCTGAGGTTCCCTTGTGTTTTAGTATCCCAGTACTGAACAGGAGTACTTCTGATTAAGGTGCCATAGCTCAGGAGAGAGCAGTTGAGTGTAAAAGGTGGAACATTAGGTAAACACACATACTTAGATACTGCACACCATTTTGTACAATGAATGCTGATTGCAATATTTAGGACTATTTCTGAGAGAATATATCAGCTCAAAAGTTACCATTCCACATTCACAGGGGGACTGGAATATTATTGAAAACTCATTACTGGGCTCCCATCTAATTTCCCATTTAAAAAACCTAAACCAACCTACCAGCAACAACACCCCCCCCCCCCCCCCAAAACAATTAGATAACGATAACTCTAGAACAAGACTGAATGTAGAGCAGATAGGAAGACTAGGTAGGAGGAGGCAGGTAGCAATTACTTGAGGTATGTCTCCAACATTTGCTATCTCATATGAATACATGCATTTGAGCTACTCCATTGTTTTGGAGGGCTTCACCAGCAAATCAGTGGAAGTCCATTCATGCAGTTAAGCCAAATAACTCACTAATGCTTCAGAGGACCCAATGGCTTCGTCCTTTACAGTTACTTGTGTTTCTGTAGTGTACCTTATAGATGTAGATAGCAAGTGCAGTAATTAATTTCAGTGAAAAAAAAAGGTTGGAAATGGGAATGACTTACAGCTTTCTTCTGCGATTACAAAAATGTTTAGAAAACAGAATCTAAGATCATGTTCAAATGTGACATTTCATGACTGGTTTTGGTAGATGCGTATTTGCATACAGCTGGAATAGCCCATATGCTAGTGGAGAATTAGTTGCCTTCTCCTGCATTAGAAAAATACACAAACGTTCTGCCATAACTTCGTAGTTATCTGTCCTTCACAGCTTAAAATAGTATGTTAAAAGCGAGGGTGAAGCGCAGGAAGATTCAGAAAGGGTGAAAAATTAAAAAAAAAAAAACCCTCTTTTAACAAATCCACAATTCTCCAGATCATACTTGACAAAAGTCATAAGATGACACTTATGACTCCAGTGAAATGACCAGAGAGCAGTTAAAGACACAGATGGTGCAGAACATATTTCCTTAAAATTACCTAGTAAAACATATGAAGAAAATTCTCACTTCATGAAAATTTATAGAACATTTTACTAATATTTTACTACAGTTATAAAACTAATTCAGTACAAATTAAATTGACTAGAAATAAAAGAACAGTAAAATCTATGGAAGTTTAAGATCAATACAATAATAAAAAAACAGGGTTAGACAAAGAACGATCGTTTTCTATATGTATGTTTCGGTAGCTGGGCAGAAAATGTTTTTGTTTCATTATTACCTAAACTGTAAAGTGTAATAATCAATTTGATAATGGATAGGATAATTTTATTACTTTGAAAAATGACGATGCTCTGGCGGTGATAAGGAATGGGCAGCAGCGGCTGGATGGACTAGAGCCTCCTGCAGGGGGCAAGCTTGGGCCATTTTACCGCCTGCGAGCCCGAGCTGAGCTACTCTGATTTATGTGTTACACTTCTGGTTCATTTTACTCCATTTTCTTCAATTGTTATTACGACTTCGCTAAGCAGCTGTTCATCTCAGTAGTCCTGAGCCAATTCTAAATAAACGGGTAACATCCAAAAGAAATATAAAATGCAAACCTTGCTAAATCTTAAACCAGACTCCAAAAAAAGATGCAGCAGTGAATCACAACTAAACAGAAAAACAAAAAACCACACAAACCCTCTGTATCCCAAGCCCCGACAACGTTTATACAGTTTTCCATATTCTTTTTTTCCACATTTTTTTTTTTCACTTAGAAATATGAAGTTTCCGGTGTTTCCTTCTAGAAAGGCAAGTCCAAAAACGCCACAAGAAAGATTTTACAACACTGTATTCCAAGGAAGATCAAGTAATTTGCAACTTAATTTGCAGCCCAATTAAGATTTAAAAAAAGAATTCCTGAGTTCCCAGACTAGTTTTGGATGGAAGCTCAGTCAATTCTTCAGAATTTTTTACCTCTTAAGTACATTGTGCAATATTTATAGTTTGGTTCATTGGCAAAGCACACATATTTTACAACTGAAATGATAATGAACTAGGCTGTGAAGGGTGTTCAATGGGGTAACTGAAATAAGAAAATTTTCATTGCACAGTTTCTCATGGTGCCTCAGCATAACAGATACCATATAATTATGAGCCTTCCTCAAGATTCACCAAATCTGAAGCCTAATATAAAGTGAAAATATTAATGTTGATATTAGTACTCCAGATGTGTCACTAAGCAGTGTTTAATAGAACACCTTAACATTCACCAGTGATGCTAGGTAAACAGAAATTTCCACCTAAACAGAGTCCAGAGTGACTGAGCATTCCCATGTTACCATGTAACGTACTCATTGGAAGCCTCCCTGCAAAAGTACAAACTGTGAGTACCAGAGGTTTATTCTGTTTCAGAGAAGACACATGGGATTTTGTATTTACACTGTACAAACCTGAATTTAACAGAAGTGGGCTAGGGTTCTCATGAGAATACCCTTTCTTACAAGATTTGTAGCACACCTGTCTTTTCTAGTAAAAAAACAATTAATATTAAAAAAAAACCAGCCCAAACCAAAACAAAAACAAACAAAAAAACCCAAACCACAAAACCGAAGCATTTATTGTGGGACTTGACTAAAGCAAGAATTAAAGGGTCTCAGAAAACTGAAAAGCTGCTAAAGTTTACCACCATTTTTTTGGAATGAAAAGGTTTTAATCTAGGTTTAGGAGAGATATAACTATGGAAATACAACCTGAGACATGCAGAATCTTTTCCTCCAAGAAAGTACATGGAGATTCATAGCACAGTGTCTGCCTCTTAGTCACTATTAGTCATCCTCTTAGTCACCCTTTCTTCTCTTATTAATATCGAAAACGTTGTGTCCTGGAATCATTTGAGGATTGTATATATTTCATAATTCTTTTGGTCTCTGGTGAGAGCAGCAGAATGGCTCACATCTTTTTTGGGTGAGAGGAAAGGGAACTGATACTTCAGAGTAGCTGCAGTGTTTTCTACAATGTTGAGCTTTAAGGTCCTGCAGGATTTAACTGGGCTAACAGAACTGAAACCACTACAACACTGCACAGCTTCGCCTTGTGAGGGGGCTGATAGAAAAGCAGCACCACATTTGTTATAAACTGTGAATTCCCACAGAGGATGCCACCACCCAGGGGGAGTAGTGCACCAAAACAAGCCTTCCTTCCAGTGCAAATGGAACTGATAAGTATGTCATCAAATAGGGAAATATTGTAATACATAAGGAGTATTCTGAAATGTCTCACATATTGACTAGGTTAGTCTTCTGTTATCATATCTTCTCCTGTAAAATGTGTTCCATATATCCCACAAGACAATTCAAAATAAATGCAGAGAGCATTTAGGAAAGGTCATTCTTTTCTAATGACTTCTGCCAGTTTATTCTTTCCAAATTTCTTCTTTTGTTCTCGTTAATCGATTTTAAAGTTTTAAATTTGCCTTAAAGTAATTAAAAAAACAACAATCAAAACTTTATATTCTTACTTGAAGAAGAATGTTCTTCTACTGTACAAGTGTGTTCAAAGAACCAGGGAAGATTCATGTATTTTTGCACTAACACTGATACCATTGTTTAAGTTTATTTTTCATAATTTAAATTTTTCTAATTAGAATAGGTTCTAATTATTTTTAACATGAATCTCCCACACATACCCTAAGATCTTCATATGTTTGCCTGTGAGGAGATGAATCCAAGACCAAGTCAACATAGCAGTAAAATATTCCAAAGCCCCCAAAACTTCAAATGTTTTAGTAGTTCAAGGTTCAAAAAATACCCGTTTTATTATTAACTGAACTTATTCTAGAAACAAGAGTTCTGCTCACACACACACACACACACGCACACACACAAAATTACCTAGTTTTCTTAGTAAATGAACAAATAAATAAAAAGTAATTGGTTTCCTTCTTCAAGAAAAGTTGACAAAATGAAAAAATAAATATGTACAAAAAGTACTGTCAGTTGGATTTGCTCAAAAGTCTTTGCCTTGGGTTCACTGGTTCAGGTGGGGATTTACCTTAAATTGGGCGTGATAGTGCTTTGGTTGATCGCTTACAGAACTAATAAGTGAAAACAATAAGTAAAGAATTATTAATAAAATAGAATCTTTAAGGTTTCCTTTTATTTTACCCCCCAGGAAAAGGAAAAAAAATGTTGCAATAATTGTAAGAACAACTTTGTCTAATAATTATGGAAGAGAATTTTTCTGCCAGAGGTGGAAGAAATGTTTTCAAACGTGCTTATTTTGGAGTGAGAGCTGAAAATCTTCAGCCCTCCACCTTTTATAAAACAGAAAAAAGTCCAAGCAAACCTGCTGTGCAGAATTCTATTATCAGGCATTGCCATTTCCTCTCACCAGAGCCCTTGCACTTCACTTTAGGTAGCTAAATGTTTATCAGGCAGAAAAGGATCATAACTTCTCCAGAAACAACTGACTGAAACACTTGGAAGTTAAGGAAAAAAGTTTCAATCAAGCAGCAAGAAATTTAGAAATGAACGTCACCCCTTATGTAAGTGATCCATCCATGGGCCTCCTATATAAAACATGTTCTTTAAGGTCCCTTCCAATTCTAACCATTCTATGATTCTATGATCATAAACCACGCAGCCCTGAAACGTCTCACCTTGGCTTTATTTGGGACAACATGAAATCTAGCTGTTATACCCTGATCACTCCTACTAGATCAGACCTCATAGACAACAACAACCTCACTGGAAACAGCAAGGGTGAGATCCCGGTCAGGGTTCAGGTGCCATCTAGCTTAGTCTTAGAAGCTGGTTTCAGCAACTTCGGCAGCAGAAACACAGGCAGCTTTAAGCTTAGGAGCAGATATGTGTGTCGGTTTTGAAGATCTGTGTTTAAGCAGTAGTGACTGAGGTAATCCAACATAGTATTGAGATTTGGAAGTCCCTGGGTGGTTCTAACCATAACTGATCATCTGACATTAACAATATTTGTGCTGATAATACCAAGATTTATTCTTCCAAACATATACAATCCAGCTTGTTACAGTAATTAATGAAATTACTCCCTTAAATGACATTAGAACTCTAATTCACAGCATTGCTGAAATGCAGTCGGTTCCCCACGTAACGGGCGTGTGTGTCATAGCACAGTATGCAGACTGAGACATCCTGTTTTGCTGTTCTGCCCAGATCTTTACTCTTTCCATTTCTTTCTGGCTTCTATTGCCAGATACAAAGAGCACGCAACCAACAATCTAATGCCAGCCTTTCTCGCTCGATGAACACCTCACACTTCCAAAAAGAAATGTAAGATCCATATTAGATCTAAAGTGGGACTGGTTTGAGCTGTAGCCTCAAAGCTGAACAGTTACATTCAAGAGCTTGAATTCAGCACCTTCTTTTGCTTTGTCTCAGTTGGCTGTAAGGTTTTTCTTAGGATATTGCACTGCTTGGGACTCCTGTATCTTGCCATCAGAACAGGTTTATTAAATCAAACTACATTTACTCATTTATAATTTCATCCCTTTAATCTTCAAAAAGTATTTCTCTGGGGCTCTCCTTTGATATCTATCAAAAGGTGTGGTCTATTCCACTTTAAAAATGGAACAGTGAAATGGATGGTAAGAGCAGGAAGACATAACCATTGTCACTCTATTTTAAGATGAGGGCAGACCTTCCTGGTTATTAAGTCAGAGCAAAAGAATAGCTGTTAGAGAGTTTAAATTAAAAAAAAAAAAAAAAAAACCTACTTGAATGAATTCCAGTGAAGATAAGAGAAGTACAAATGATATATTCCATTATAAACCTTGTAATAACTTAAAATTGATTAGCGTTTGAAGACTGATGGATAACTACAAAGCATTACTATTATAAAGCAAAGTGCAATTTTTATACCATGCAACTACTTCAAGATCTCTAATTTTTCCCTCTTTTACAATATTCACAGCAGAAATAAAGAGATATCTGTCATTCATGAGAAATGAGTCTAGTTCTGAAAATGATATTGTTAGTCATGTCAAGTTTTAATAGAAATAGTGAAATAATGATTTGGGAAAAGGGTGAACCAGGATCAGAAGGAATGGTTCAGACATGCAAGCACAGGAGGTCTCTATCTGCTTAGAATCTCAATTACAGTAGGTCAGGCAAAGGGAGTTCAGCTGCAAACATGAAGCTTAATATGAATATATTCAATGACATATGGGAGAAAAAGCCCATATAGGTAAACCACAATTCAGTCATGAGCTCCTGAGCAGACTATTTAGTCTCCTCCTTACATTCTTTCACTAGCTGACATATAAGAAGGATTTATAGGGCAGTAGTTAGAAATTAGGCCACGGAAAAGATGCGCTGGCTTTAAAGGATAAGGCAGAACCTCAGAAAACATGCATGATTTCAAGTTATCTTTTACCAAACAATGAATAAAATGTTACATTAAATAATACAATTTAAAATCCAATTCTGAACTCAAGGCAATTCCATTTAGAAGAACAGTCTTTCTCTGGCTATGATATTTTAACAAAGCCAGAACAATTTAGGATGGTAGTTGAACTATTTCATTAAAATCCAATGTCACAAATATGGCTAACTTCTTTCTACTTTCGATTTTCCCAAAGAAATACATCTCAAAAGAATTAAATTATCTTTCCTGTGTTGAATTTTTAGACTGTAGCAAATCCTAGCTTCTTTTCTAAGCATCTATCAGGCTTCAGGTAGGTACAAAGTCAGATAGATAGATAGATAGATAGATAGATAGATAGATAGATAGATAGATAGATATGGACAGGTCTCTGACACATAATGTGATGAAAGTGAACATGACAAGTCCTCATGAGATCCAAAATGTAACAGGGTAATGCACTGTACCTGCTGAAATTATGTAAGGATGTGTGGTGACAACACAGATGCTAAGGTCACTGCCTCTTATAGGAACACCATCCCCCAAGCACACTTCAGCTAGAGTTTTCCCTTCTCTGACAATGCAGTTAAGAATGAGTGCTGGGAAAATCATTGATTTTATTTAAATTTAAGTTTCCTGGCAGGAAATGAACAAATTCATTTAAGAACAAAAGTAAATTACCAATGATTTCTGACTGATGTTTTAGTAAAACTCACAGTAACAAATGTGGACTTGACAGATTTCCAATGGAGCTGCAACAATGTGGAGAAGGACAGAGAAGAATTTGGCTGAACTGTGAATAGTTACCATTGATAACTCTCTTTTAGATGGAATATGACACAACAGGGACAGTTTGCATGTTCCAGATGAGGCAATGAAGGTTGGGTGTTCTGTACTTTTACAGTTTGAAAAAGGACTCAGAGCACATCAAATGGGGTGGGCAGAGTGAAGAGGTGTCTCTTGAATCTTCTTGTTAGATATTTCATTCAGGCAACATAAGAGAATAGGTTGAAAATTTAAACTTAAGAAAAATAAGCTGCTAATAGATGGATTGCAGTCTTGTTCTGTCAAAATACTATTGTTAGTTGAAGAAGGTGCTTAAGTGTTACTGCAAGCTTTCCTGCACAACATTCATTAGCAATTCTCCTTTTTGATTCCTTATTTGCTGTTTAGCTTCCAGCTTTACTGACCTCTGCCGTATGATTCTAAAGATCTAGCAGAATTAAAGAGGAGGAGGAAGGGAAACCTGTTTACCTTGGAAAGTATCGTTACATTTTTGTCAGCTAATGGCTCTAAACTACTCGGCAATAAGTACGTGATACCAACAAATAAAAGGAGCGTCCAGGGATTGTCCAGTATTCTGTGGATGCACAGTGAAGTTTTACATATCTACCCCTTTTGTATGCCTGTCTCAGTATTCTGGGCAAATGTGAAGAAAAGAAAAGAGGATAGGAATCTCATCTGACAGTCACTCAGCTGATTTCTTATCCTCCAGTCCACTCACTAGTGGGAGAACAGGGATTCTACCTGTACTACGTGCAAAAACAAATCAAAGTAATCCCTGGAAAATACAGCACCTGTGGAGTTGTCTTTCTATAACTTGAATAACCTGTTAAAAAAAATTATTGTGTGCTTTCATACACTGGTGTCTAAATCCACGAGAAGCTCTGAAAGAGTGTTTTTCAGAGTTCCTGCTCATGTGATGTGACAGTATCACAATGGAAATGCCATTAGCCTTGCGGTACTGATCCAGGAAAAAGTTTTCTTGCTTGCAATTTATTTTCCCTGCCTCATGTCTCTGCATTGTTCTGTACAATACTACACGTCCTATTCAAAGACCTCATTAGTTTTCATTGGCACCTATTGTCACTAAAATCAATGCTAGTAGTAATAAATAATAAACAGACTGAAAAGGGAGATTCAGAAGATATGTCAGTGTTAAAAGGAAGACTAGGGAAAATATGGGCCCTCTCTGGAAGGAAATGGGAGACCTGGCATATGGAGAAGGCTGAGGTACTCAATGACCTTTTTGCCTCAGTCTTCAATCGGCAAGCCACCTAGCCTCACTGTCCAAGTCACAGAAGGCAAAGGCAGGGACTGGGAGAATGAAGAACTACCCACTGTAGCAGAAGACACAGTTTGAGACCATCTAAGGAACCTGAAGGTGCACAAACCCATGGGACCTCATGAGATGCATCCACGGCTCCGGAGGGAACTGGTGGACGAAGTTGCCAATCCACTATCCATCATATTTGAGAAGTTGTGGCAGTCTGGTGAAGTTCCCGCTGACAGGGAAAGGGGAAACATAACACCCATTTTTAAAAAGGGGAAAAAAGGAAGACCCAGGGAACTACAGGCCAGTTAGTTTCACCTCTGTACCCAGCAAGATCACGGAGTAGATCCTCCTAGGAACTATGCTAAAGCACATGGAAAAGCAGGAGGTGACTGGTGGCAGCCAACATGGCTTCAGCAAAGGCAAATCATGCCTGACAAGTTTGGTGGCCTTCTACGACAGCATTACAGCATTGGTCGATAAGGGAAGAGCAACTGACATCATCTACCTGAAGATGTGCAAAGCATTTGACGCTGTCCCGCACAACATCTTTGTCTCTAAATTGGAGAGACATGGATTTGACAGATGGACAACTCGATGGATAAGGAATTGGTTGGATGGCCATGCTCAAAGTCTTGCAGTCAACGGGACGATGTCCAAGTGAATACCAGTGATGAATGGTGTTCCTCATGGGTTAGTACTGGGACTGGCACTGTTTAACATTTTTGTTGGTGACATGGATGTTGGGGCTGGGTGCGCCCTCAGCAAGTTAGCCAATGACACCAAGCTGTGTGGTGCGGTTGACCCACTGGAGGGAAGGGATGCCATCCAGAGGGACCTGGACAGGGTGGAGCGGAGGGCCTACATGATCCTCATGAAGTTCAACAAGGCCAAGTGGAAGATCTCACATGTGGGTCGGGACAATCCCAAGCACAAATACAGGCTTGGTGGAGAATGGATTGAGTGCAGCCCTGAGGAGAAGGACTTGGAGGTACTGGTGGATGAGAAGCTGAACATGACCTGGCAATGTGGGCTTGCAGCCCAGAAAGCCAACCATATCCTGGGCTGCATCAAAAGAAGCATGGCCAGCAGGTCAAGGGAGGTGAATCTGCCCTTCTACCTGGAGTACTCTTCTACCCCTCACCTGGAGTCCTGCATGCAGCCCTGGGGCCCCCAACATAAGAAGGACATGGACCTGTTGGAACAAGTCCACAGGAGGGCCACAAAGATGATCAGAGGGCTTGAACAACTCTTCTATGAGGACAGGCTGAGAGAGTTGGGATTGCTCAGCCTGGAGAAGAGAAGGCTCCGGGGACACCTTACAGCAGCCTGCCAGTACGTAAAGGGGGCCTACAGGAGAGATGGGGAGGGACTCTTTGTCAGGGACGGTAGTGATAGGACAAGGGGTAATGGTTTTAAACTGAAATAGGTTAGATCTAGATCAAATATTAAGAAGAAATTCTTTACTGTGAGGGTGGTGAGGCACTGGGACAGGATGCCCAGAGAAGCTGTGGATGCTCCATCCCTGGAAGTATTCAAGCCAGGCTGGATGGGGCTTTGAGTAATGCAGTCTAGCGGGAGGTGTCCCTGCCCCTGGCAGGGAGGTTGGAACTAGGTGATCTTTAAGGTCCCTTCCAACCCAAACCATGCTATGATTTTATGGGTTTTTGGGGAGTAACTGGGGAAGAGGGAGCCAGCATTTTCTTAGTGGTGCCCAGTCACAATACTGGAGCTAATGGACACAAAGTAAAACACCCGAAACTTCATCTGAACGTAAGAAAATTTTTTTTTACCAGGTTGCTCAGGGAGGTTTTGCAGTCTTTATCTGTGGAGCTACTCAAAATCTGACTGGATACAGTCCTGGGCAACTTGCTTCAGGTGTCTGTGCTTGAGTAGGGGGAGTGAACTAGATGATTTTGAGAAGCGCCTACCAACCTCAATGTTCCTGTGATTCTGTGATGTGAAAAAAGATCCAACCCAAAATCAAGCTAGCAGACACTGACGTACTTTCTCTTCATGGCAAATCTTTCCCTTTTGTCTGCAAATGCAGAAGGCTGAACACTTGTATGCTTGTGTAATATGGTGATGAGGACACCAGTCTCTTTGCCACCCCACCCCACACTAAAAAAGGAGGCACCACCTCCTGTCCACCTACAGGACATCACTGTAATTAATAGGGGTAAAATTGGTGCTGTCCTACTTGACTGGGGAGACAGGAAAAGGGAATTTGAATTGTCAACCTGTCAATTCTCATGGACTTTGTGGTATTCTTTTTGCATTCCTAAAGTGAGAGGAGGCCGAGCTAATTTTTTGCAGGGTGTAAAAAGGTACTATCCTTGTGGTGGGCCTGTGAAAAATACCATAAAGGTCTCTGGGCTTTCTACAGTAGATGACCAAGTTGCTCATTATACCCTTCTGGTTCTACTTCTTTCTAAAGTTGTATGATTTGTTGCTTCACCTTCAGTGGTAAATTCAGCAAGGCCCCATTGACCCATCATCATCTGTACAGGTTAATTATTTTCTTCTCCTTGGTACAAGTTCACTTTGCGCCATGTAAAACTCTCTTAGAGAAAGCCCAGGTGTGGTTTGAGTATCTTAGAACTGAAACTCTTTCCATCTGCAAGAGTGGACACAGGTCATGCTGCACCACTTGCTCTCATGGCCAGAGAACCAGTCTCAGACTTGTGAAGTTTGCTAAAGCAGACATAGCATTAAATCACAGTGGCAGCTTGATGACAGATCTTTCATATCTAGACAGGAAAGTTTTTCCCTGTTAGTAGCGTATGGGGCTTTCCAAAGTCTAAACCCTAAGGTTTTGCCTCAACGGCCAAGTAAACCACTGCAGCAGTTTAAGACACTAGTAGCCTAAATTTGTAATGTTAACTGTCTGCCTGTGGTTACGATTCCTCGGGCAGACTTCATGGAGTGCAATATGCCCTGGTACTCAAGACATTTAGGCATAAAACTTGGCACTTTTCCCAATTTCCCACTTACTGCTAAAGTAATGCACTAACCTTTAGACTGAAATGTCTAGCACATGCCTTTTTCTTCTGTCAGCTCTGCTACAGAGATGCTTGCTTCCAGCAGATATCTTAACCTGATGCAGCAAGACCAGCCAGAGCTCATTTGCCAGGATCTTGTTTCTTTCAAAGGCAGTGAGAATGAGAACCAAGATCCAAATGGACTTTCAGCCCTTTGGAAAATGCTGTTCAACACCTCTTGGAATTTCTAGTAATCTGTGGTGTAAAAGGTACAGTTTATCCCAAAGCGATGATGACTGCATTTGTTCTAAATGTCTCATTATACACATGAATGGCATATTTTACACACAGGCTATTGCACTGCCATCAGTCCCAAACATTATATTCAGAGTTAAAATAATTTTGAAAACCTGATGGAATAATCTATGACCCTAGCTAACAGAATGGTCTTGGGGAAGCACAGTTATGAATGTAGAAATTAAGGCTCTATTACAGATGGCTAATACTTAGATATACACTAGTTGGAAAAACAGCAACAAACTTTTCAGAATCTGTTGCAGATGAAGAAAGCAATTAATTCCCAGCAGAAAGTGATTTTGGCAGATTCCATAATATGCAGGTAGCATTAAAGGTTGGTGAATAATTTAAATGGCAATCTAGACAACCTCTAAATACATTTGAAAATAGAAACTTTATATAGAAAAATGTACAGCTTATCTCATTTTTCATCATGCATCTTCAAAAATAACAGTAATAGTCCTAACATGACCTTAGCAGGAATAAAAAATTGCTTATGGGAAAAATTGTAATTCACTCATTAATTCTGAAGACTTGCTGTAATAAATTGAATTACATAACAGACATCAGTTCAGTCTTGCATGGTTTAGTTTCTTGAAGTGTGATGTAATCTATCTTTTTAAGTGTTTTTGAACATGAAAGAGGAAATTCTTAGGAGTGTAAGGGCTGTATACCAGAACAGAGCAAAAGTGTCTCTACTTTGAACAGATGCCACCCAGAAACTTCAATTAGAACATTAACCTTTACATAATGCATAAAATTGTCCAATTCTGTATCATGAAAATAAATTTCTTCTTGATTCTAAATGGTGATCACTTTATTTCCCAAGGTATTAGGGTTGATTGATGGTTCATATTTTTTGGCCTTCCTTGAAGCTTAACTGAAGAGAGAAGACCCATTTATCCCTATTAATGCTGTTTATATTCTCATCTTAATTACTCCAGGATCATTCCAAAGTAACTCCTTCAAGATGAATGCATTGCTCTGCCTTTCAGTTGATGTAAATGGATCTGATGTCAAGGGTCCTGATTTGAAACTTTTATCAAGATTTAATCTACCTCCAGAATAAAAGCAAAATTATATGGAAGTTAATTCCAGTTCCAGTGGACATTCCATTTTATGTTTTATTTAGACAGCACCTTTGGTCTAAAGCACCAGGAAATGATAAACGGGGACCATACAGAGAAACAGAAGCAGTAATCAAACAAGGAAGTAGGAACAAGTTATCAAGTGTTTTCATATAAAGAAGCAAAGAAGAACCATCAGGTGGTCATTAAAACCTCTGCTAAAGCAGTGCTGAAACAAGGAAGAGAGAAAGATTTAAAATAAAAGTGCAGGATGAAGTTAGGGGAAGACCTGGAAAACATCCTCCTTGGAAAAAGATCCCTTTGCAGAAAGCAGCACTACTCAGAGCGTAACAAATAACAACATTCATTAAAGAATTTTGTTTATTCTGCACTGCTTGTGGTTAGTAAAAGGCAAATCTCATATTGCCAGAGAGAAATAATTGTCTCCTTCAGGAGGAATATTTGTAAACTAAATGTTTGCATCTTAAACACTATGTTTGCGTGAAGGCACGAGCATTAAATACTGACAAGGCAAGAAAAATACTGGATTTCTTAGAATACTAGGGCAAGAGAAACTGCCATTCTCCATTACCATACCTGCAAGTTATCAGCTGCAACTATCAGGGAGAAGTTGTCAATCAACTCTATTGCAAGGATGAAAGAGTAGATGGTACAGTTTAATTTTATTATGGAAATTGATTTGCATCTTTTATATGTCTTGATTGAAATCTTTCCAGGTAATGGCATTGAAGAATACTCATAAAACTGCCATGACTGTGGTAATAACTATTATTATGATCGAATTTAATAATAAAAAAACCTGCCTGCAAGATGGGCGATATGAATAATTCATGTACAGTGTTGCTTAAAATGTGATAGAGAGAAAAAGACTTGTAGGAAAATTCTTAATGTATCCAGACAGGGATGATAATTGGTTTTTGCAACTAAATGAGTACTTCATGTACAAGACAGCACTAACAAGGCAGGAGAAGAAATTTACACATTGGGGAGACAATTTCATTTATCTGGTTACAGAAGGATAAGTGGAATAAATGGTTTTCCTTAAAGAAATTGACAGAAAATGCATATCCTGCTAATAATTAGTTTTGTTTACAACTAGAGAATAACAGAATAAGAGACACAATAGCATCTTTTCAATATGTAATAACATATGTACCATGTGATTATGCAGGTCTTACTTGTGCTATTAATCAAATACCTGCAAGCGCTGACCAGATCTCTTCCAGTGCTGTCTTTTAGTTGCAAGTATAATCAGGAGTTCAGAATATGGAGAATTGTTTCACAGTTGCACTTTATTTAATTTTCTTTGATTTCTTTTAAGTATACAGTATCAGATAAGCTCGTGTTTCCTGCTTTTATTGCCTACCATCTGGTGGAAAAAGCATGCAATAGCATAAAAAGAGACAGATGACTAAGACAATATTTTAGTGGCAGGTTCTGAAGTTACAGTGAGTAAGGGTTCATCAAGGATGTCGACTTTAGGAACAGAAAGCCATGCAAGAACTCATCTCTCTATCCTTGCCTAAAGGCACTGATTAAGTCTGAGAGTTGTCACCTCACCCATAGATATGACAAGTAGAATTTCTTATATGTGAATGTCTGTGATGTCTCTCTAGACCAAAAGAAGCTTGACAATAAGCTACAATCACAAGTAACAGTCTACACCCTCCAGTTTGAGCAGCTAAAGGTGGGTCTTTATTTTCCCTTTGCCTGGGTTTCTTCAGTATTGAGCACACATCAGGATGACCTACAAAACAAAACAACAAAACAAAACAAAACTTATACAAATTATCAGAAAAAAATGTATGTGTGATAAAATACTTCTGTGCCAAGAATCTTTCTGCTCATGCCAATATAGCTGTTTTGTAATACTTTGATTTTGTCTTCCCTGGTGACAGTAGGAGCTTCAGCATTTGACTTTCAAATAACTGTCCCATTCCTTGTTCTGCTTTCTATCAGGGCTAGGCATACATGTGAAAATTCAGAAAGCTGTATTCTTGTATCTAGCAGCATGGAAGGGAACGTACTTCTGTTTGGAGTACACCACCACCTCAAATTATTAAAAACAAGTTGAACCAAAATTCCACCCTCCAAAATGCATAAGAAAAGCCATTTGCAGTAACAAACCAAAATCAGTTAAGTAGCCCGAAAAAAACTTGGGAATTGGATTTAGTCAAAATCCCTGTTAATACATTGTGCTTTACCCATTTCTAATTCTCTCTTACTTGAACCTGAGATCAATCCTCTTTGTTCTGGCTTGCCACCAGGGTCCCAGATCAATGTTGATAAAATAAAATGACAATAAAGAAGGCTTTGAAAGCTACTGTGGAGAACTGTGGGAAAAAAAAACCATACCAAAACAAAACTGTATTCTATTGTTATGACTTTGGCCTGTGCCCCTGTGTGTTTTTTTATGATGGATTGCTTGCCATGGAGATTAGAACCAAAAGGAGTTACACTTGAGAAGCTACACAATAATCTAGCTAAGAGACATCTCCACAAGTACTGAAATATAGTAGCCTGGTTAATATGCCTATGGTTGCTTTTCCAAGATTGAGATCTGGAAATGATAAAGCCCCCAGAACCTCTTTATCAGTTAAAAAAATCTGCCCCATGAGATAGTTTCCAGGATGACTGGGAAAAATGTCAGAGTTTGAAAACTATAAACTGGTTCCTAAGAAATCGAGGGGTCCTGAAGAGAATGTTGTCCAGAACCCAGTGGAAAGATCAAACCATGTAAATGATAGCTGCAGACACCCACTGTTTTTTGCCTGGCTCTGAAGAATGGGCAGTAGGCTGGATAGCTGCAAGGAGAGGTGGCTCCACAGGTCTGGTTAGGAGTGACAGTCACTGCAGTTGCCAAGCATGCAGCAGGCTAAGATTTGTGTTAGCAATCCAGGACAGTGTAAGCCAAAGAACAGCTAGGTTCCAGATTGCTGTCTTAGTGAGAGTTCCCTATGTATCGGGTCTCCAATCAACAAGTTGCTGCAGCAATGACCAGAGCAACCAGGAGCCCGCTGCAGATCTCCATGTGTGATCAAAGTTGCACTGAGCCACACCCACACGAACGACAGCTTCTCCCAACTCACACTTTCAGGAGCCTCTCAAAAGTAACAACTTCATCATGGGAAGTGCGCAAGTACTGTTGAGCACCTTAGGTTTTGTGTGTGCATGCTGTGGGTTATTTATGCACAGCTACAAATGAACTTAAAAGTGTTTCATGTTGATAATCAGTAATAAATCTGCTCAGCAGATTGAGTTATCAAATTCAATAATTTTATTAAGTGGCTAATGTGGGCCAAACACAGGTACTTTGAGTAGGGTGTATTAACTAGACCCATAGTCATTTGACAAAAGATGTATTTGATGTTTGTTGCCCTTTTCTCTCGGTTTAAAGTCCAAAAGGAACTTCAAACTTGCTTTCAGGGTGCAAATCTCTCCTATCAAAACCATAAGCTTAGTCAGGATTTGGTTTTACCAGAAGGAATTCTACATTCTTCAAGTAAAAAAGAGATCTGAGTAACATCGTAATGCATGTTCTGCCATTCAAATACAGAAGTGGTAGGTAACTTTCACGAATGAAGTAGACGTTCACAGAAAGCTTTACGGGTGTGCTCAGAATGTTTGAACAGGCTCCTGCAGGCCTAAAAGTGTAAGCAATCTATCCAAGCCAAATCACTTCTGACTTTTCTTTCACTGAGCGACTACTTTTTACTTAAACACATTCTTGTAAATAGTGTTTTTATTCCTAAAACACTTACAGAACTAGAGTTCGAAGTCTGACTTCATAATCTTATTCTCCTTGGCCATTTCTAAACTTCACTATGGAGAAGACAATCCTGTCTTTCTGGATCATGAATAGAATCTGGACATTATGTTGATTCTTCAGTAAAACTCTTTTCACCTTTGTTCATTACATTGGAAATATCAATATCAGAAAAGGCCAAGGTGACATATCAAAAAATTATAGGAAAACCTGTTCCACTTCATTAAGACAATATCCTGAATTGCTGCTTCTGCATGTTATTGAGTTGTAGGCATCTGTTGAAAGTTTTAGAAATAAAGGCTGCATAGTCATGCACTATCTGCACAGATCAAAACAGTTTAGAGATTAAACAGAAAAAAACCTTCTTGTCTTCTCATTGAGTAAAATAAATGAACAGTCTTCAGTCTCCACAACCAGAGCTTTTAAACAGCTATTCATTAGCAGCCTTTTTTTTTTTTTTTTTTTGGTGGTGGTGGTGGTAAACAAAGAAAAAAACAAAAATACAACAAAAAGTTTTATCTGGCCTGATCTGCAATTGAAATAGCTCCAATACATTCAATGGAGGTTCTACTTTCCACAGAAGAATCTTATTCACATGAGCCTTAAAATTTAATATTATACAGAGATACCAGCAAAATCTACCAGAAAAATGTCATAACTAAAAACCAAATCCATTTACCTAATTTAATCATTATGGTGAATAACAAAAGACTGTATTTTATGTTTTCTTAAAAAAAAAAGAAATTTGTCGCAAGAAGCATTTATTCTGGTTAAACCAGATTTTTTTCATACCAAAGTACTGTGGAGGAAGAGAAAGTTGTGATGAAACTTGAAATACAGGATATTTCCCCTGACACCAGGAATAGTAGGACTAGGCCAATGGGAGCTGCTCAGGGCAAGCGCTTGAGGTCATCTGTCGGAAATGGATGACATGAAGAGACACAGCATGTAATGTTTTCACGTTAAGGAATTATGTGTAACTACGATAGTAAATGAAATTTCTGTAAATTAGCTAGGTCCAAAGGGCATATAATTTAATAACAGAATTTGTGAAGCTGATTTTGCAGCTTTCATAAATACTTCAGAACGAGAGCGAAGACATTTGAGGAAAATAAACGTCATTTGGTCTCTGTACTGACTTTTCATGATTTGTTAATAGAAAACATAGAAATGTGATACATATAGCCAAGAGTTGCTGGCTTTCCATTTCCACTGAGAAAAATAACTTGCATTACTTGTGAATCCACTATAAAATTAGGATGATTGTTCCCTTCTGCTCACAAGGACATTCATGTTGTATTTTGACCCCTCTTCTGCCTCCTGACATACACTTTGAAGTATATTTCCCTTACAGATCAAATCTGAATCCCACGAAAAATGGGAAGGACGGCTCTTCTTGGGAAGCTAAACTGAGTTGTGAGCACTATGAGGAAAAACTGCTGGGTCGTGAGGTTTTCTTTGCCATGCCAAAGGTTTGCAGGAAGGAAAAAGTGATGGGCTGTCACCCTGTCTCTTTTCAAAGGTCTACAGATGAAATTCAGTACATTTTTGAGTCCTTTGTTCTCAACTTTCAAACTGTTTTAATGTTTCAGAGAAGGGCAAGATGTTCTTTACAGAAGAAAGAGATGTGGATGTCAGCTCAGATTATGTGCTGTATGACAGTTGTTCTTTGGCAATGGGTTAATGGTCTCATTTCAAACCTCTGGATATTTCCCACATTGAAAGTTACTACACACACAGCTTCAGGCTGGGGAAACTGAAAAAAATTAAGTGAACCTTTTGCCATTCAGAAATGCTGTTTCTTTGCAACAAATATGTACTGCAAACAAATACAGAACAGATGAAGGAAGCCAACATGGGAAGAGAGACCATGGTTTAACAGCTGGGTATTCAGCAAGATGGGAGAGAGACGCAAGCACTAGTCCCTGACCTCAAAAGAGGAAGTTTAACTTCTGGCTGTTCAGGGAAAGGATCGGGGGAGGAATAAGGGGCTAGGCAGGAGTGAAAGAATTGTTTGCTTTCTCCAGAAAACAGGATCCAGGACATCTTATTCTCATGTCAGCTGGGGACGAGAAGAAAAACAAACAATATATAAATTTTCAACATACCTCTCAAAGTTATTATTGCATCAGACAAATTTTTAGCTATGAGATTATTGACAGTACGGACCCTAAAAGCAAAACAAATGATCACACTTGGGTGGGTCACTAGCTAAAAGGGATAGAACCTGAAATCTCTTCAGCTCAAAAGCACAGGTCTGTATTGTCCAATTTAAAAAAATCCTTCCTCTGTCGGAGTCATCAACTGCTGAACCCTCTCCTGAATGCCAATAGGAATAAGTTTAAGTTAGTCGTGAACACATAAAACACATGGGTGGTCTGCTTTGAAGTGTCAGTGCCTTAGATTTAATATGCTAATAATTTATGCATAAAACACAGGTTGCATTGAAGGAAAAATCCAATATTGTCAGTTTCCATGACAACCAATGTGCTAGCAGATTACATTGTCTCACATCAGATGGTTGCCAAGGTTGTGACCTATTTCTTAGTTCTAATCATTTTGTTTGAAAAATTTGGAAAAGCTACCTGTAACATTAAAAATATTGCACGTGGTTAGTATAGTCCTTAAATATAAAAGAATCTTGCATGCTAAATTAAGGACTAGGCTTAGAAACTGAAAAGAAAGTATAAAGTAATAACACCAGGAGTGAAGGAAGACTTGGAAAGTTGTGTGAACAGGCAGTGGACTGGAGTACAACATTTCAGGATGAAGTCAGTGGTTATGTACAGACTATGCCAGTAGCAGGTACCTGAAGGTCATTACCACTTGTCTGTTAGTTCATGTGAAATACATGTCATGCTTGTGCCTAAGAGGCAGTTGTTTTTAGCGTAAGACCTATCACTGATATTACCATGAAATGAAATCAGCAATATAAACAGCACTGATTGGTGCTCTTACTATCAGCAAAGAAACCAAAGAGGGAAAGGACAGAAGCATGGAATAAGCACTATGATAGTCCTCCCCAGGCACACCAAGGAAGGCATGCCGGATGTCCATGTTGCTTCCATGTGTGCAGAAAGAGAGATACTTCTTGCCAAGTCCTATCACTCTGAGACATTTCCTGTGCCTGATATCAATTATTAAGAACAAACAAAAAAACTGATATTTGGCATCAACCTTTTCCTGACCTCAACTGAAATAATCTCCAGACAATGGAGGGAAATGATCAAAACTTCTGAAGATGTTTTTTTTGAAAATGAGTGAGCAAGAGATCAAGTATTTTATAGGTTGTATGACAGAGTACAATATAAATCAACTGCTGTTGCAGTTAAATGAAAAGAACAAACATTTGCTAGTGTACTACATGATGTCACATTTTCTGGATTCTCCACTGACCAAAGTTCACTATGATTTGAATAGCATTCTAACTCACTCCGGTTAGTCACCTTTTTTTTCCCCCCACACTTAAGAAAGGTATCAGGTTGCCATTCTTAAATAAATATGTTGCAATAGTAACTGCAGGGACAGACTATGGTTTTAAAAAGGTAGCAAACAAATGGTCCTCCACTACTTACTCGTTTTACACTGTCTCATTATAAAAAAATCCAGGTAGGTAACAGTTTTGTCACCAGGACTGTTAACTGACATGTTATAGTTGAGCAAAGAATTTGTCCTTTATTTTTCTCTCCCATCCATCTACCAGCTTGGAAAGCAATCACTGTCAATCATGATGGTGAGATCAATACCATAAGCCCCAGTCCATACTACTGAAACCCTGCTTTCTACAGCCCATAAGACAAATAGTGCTGCTGCTTGTTTAATCAAGTTGGTCTGACCAGATCGGTTGAGGTAAAATGGAAACCAGCTCAAGCTGTTCTTT
>VZSZ01007535.1:42280-121173 GCA_013398815.1 Ibidorhyncha struthersii
TTTTAGGATTGCTGAAGTGCAATCCAATGGCTATGAAGTGTTATATTAACTGCAGTGGACTTGTATAACATCAATAATCCACTGGAATTTGACTTCAGTTATCACTGAAGAAGAGGAATGAAGAGGAATGCAAACAGTCATAACTTGAAAAAATTATCTCTTTTTACTCCAGTATTTGTAGACCTTATTTGTTGTTCTTTTTGTTCTTTTACTCCACTGCTCTTTCAGAAGTTGTCCCATCATGGTAAAATATTATCTTTGAATTCTAGGCTCTGCTTTTCAAGTTTGTTAAACTAGATTTTTTGTAAGAGATACAAATAATATGCAAAATAAAACACTGTGAAGTCTGTTTCATGATGTTCTATTTTTCCTTCCAGTTGTTATTGTTTAACCTATTTTGTTCATGACACACACATTTATAACTGGCCTTTATTGGGAGGTGAATAAACTCTAATGAATAAATATGATAATGGATGTTCCTGCTTCCTTGTGCCCCAGGCTGGTCAGCTAGTCCAAACAGAAAGATTTACACAGAACAACTTTTGGCACTGATTTGCGTGATTTCCTAGCTGCCTGGTTTATACAGAAATGTATTTCATGTAAATACTTGTTGTTCAACTTCTTCAGAAAACTCTTATTCCTGTAGGTCACTCTAGTTGATTCATATCAGAACATTTCTGTTCTCAGGGCTTTTTCATAGAAACAAAATGAAGGATTGTCTTGCTGAGGAATCAGGAAAAAACTCATCTGAAGCACAGCCCCCTTTTGTTGATACTGTAACTTCTTTAGCAGATTCATTGACCCACTTGAGAGAAGTTCAAGTATGGCATTAATGGATGAGAGGAAATAAAAAATGGGAGGAGAAGAGTGTATTTAGCAACATACAAGTAGCACAGCTATTTTATTTCTACCTACCACTTTCTATTTAGTAACATGCTGGACAAAATAGAAGTGTCTCTAGAGAGGCATAGCTGGTCCTAGAAACTAGTATCTATGACTTTCTGTCAGTCTGTAGAGTCATTTCAGCTGCTCACCATGACTCAGCCTGCATACGCTGGAAAATGGGGCTCTCAGCAGGAGATATAAGGGAGCAGAGAAGCATAAAAAAGACAAATATAACATCTAGATCTTTTAACAGCTGAACACTTGGGATAGTACTTTGGTGACACGTGGACACTTACTTGGTGTGTGGATCAGAAAAGATGGAATAGTACATTTTTTAGCGCTTCTCATGGGTAAATGGGAGCTGAAGATAAGATACTGCTGTTTTCTCTCCTGCTGTTACAAATAGTGACATCTACTTGGCTCTACATGAGAGCATCAGATTTCAGTGGCCTGGTCCTAAGAAGCAGTGCTTTGAAAATCCCTTGAGTGTCAACCTGGCTACAGGATGCTAAGAGCCAACCGGGGCTGGCAGGATAACCTGGACATAAAGTCTGTACATTTATCTTTCTCCTTTGCTTAGAGCTTTCTGAATGTTGGCAGAGAAGCCCAAACTGAGCCCAGGCTTAGTGAACCAAGTAGTGGGGCTCCCATTTCTTTAAAACTATGCTCTACAACATCCTTTGGTAGACCACCAGTAGCTCGATGATTCTTTATCCTATCTGTGCATATTTGACATGTTGAACCCACCCTCAAAAATTCCTAGTGGCAAACTTGTTCGTTACTTTTTCTTAGTGTCTAACTTCATCGTAACAAAAAAAATTTATGGAACTCTCTTGAAGTTTTACTTGCACCACCCATTCTTCTATTTCCTCTGTCCCATGGTCTTCTAGTAGTAGCTGGGAGAAATAGTGATATGCTAATTTAAACTCCTTGTGTCTATTCCCTTCTTCAGTAAACCATGCCTCAAGTTATTAATTTGTGGAGACGTGAAAAGAAAAGGCAGGCTGAGGAGGGACAGACGTATTGCGTGTGTGCATGCTTCTTCTGCTCTACAATGTTTTACCCGCACAGCTATGTCAGCAAAGAGTGTGAAAAATCACATATTCTTTTGCAAAATAGCTACACCAGCCAAAAAACCCATGTGGACACAGCTATGCTGACAAAAGAGAGCTTTATGCGCTGACCTCTGGGTGCTTGGGGAAGTTATACAACTATGCAGACAGGAAAAGATCTTTTTGTCAACATACTCTACCTCTATATAAAATCCTGCTGCCACAGCTAAACTACCATGGATATATTAGCATAATTATATCTGCAAGTTCTGCATCTTTTGCAGTGGACGAGATAATTTAATTGTGGTGGAAAAAAAGAGTTGTGGATATCTTAAGCCACTGTGAACACTTGTTTAGCACTAGTCAAAATTTACCTATCCCAAACACAATAACTTATTTCTAAAATGCAAAATAAATTATTTTTCATGGTTTTGGGTCTTTTTTTCTAACTCTTTATCTCTGTAGAATCTGTGCTACTCCAATATCTATCATTAGGAGCTGGTTTTCTACGTCAGTGGTTTAATTTCCTGATTACCACATAGAATATGTCCCATTTGCTGATTACATCCTAAATGTTTAAATCTTCCTCACAGTTATTTTTATTTATGAAATATTTGGAAATATTTTCAGTCACACAATTCTAGCACCAAGTTATGTTAAGAAAATACATTTGTATATGCATTTAAAAAATGATTTAAAAAATAGCAGCAGATAGAAGGGAAGCTGAAGGGAAAACAGCATTGTGCCGAACCTAAGTAATTTACAAAGTATTGGAAACACGAAATCATAGAATGGTTTGGGTTGGAAGGGACCTTAAAGATCACCTAGTTTCAACCTCCCTGCCAGGGGCAGGGACACCTCCCGCTAGACTGCATTACTCAAAGCCCCATCCAGCCTGGCTTGAATACTTCCAGGGATGGAGCATCCACAGCTTCTCTGGGCATCCTGTCCCAGTGCCTCACCACCCTCACAGTAAAGAATTTCTTCTTAATATTTGATCTAGATCTAACCTATTTCAGTTTAAAACCATTACCCCTTGTCCTATCACTACCGTCCCTGACAAAGAGTCCCTCCCCATCTCTCCTGTAGGCCCCCTTTACGTACTGGCAGGCTGCTGTAAGGTGTCCCCGGAGCCTTCTCTTCTCCAGGCTGAGCAATCCCAACTCTCTCAGCCTGTCCTCATAGAAGAGTTGTTCAAGCCCTCTGATCATCTTTGTGGCCCTCCTGTGGACTTGTTCCAACAGGTCCATGTCCTTCTTATGTTGGGGGCCCCAGGGCTGCATGCAGGACTCCAGGTGAGGGGTAGAAGAGTACTCCAGGTAGAAGGGCAGATTCACCTCCCTTGACCTGCTGGCCATGCTTCTTTTGATGCAGCCCAGGATATGGTTGGCTTTCTGGGCTGCAAGCCCACATTGCCAGGTCATGTTCAGCTTCTCATCCACNCATGTTCACCTTCTCATCCACCAGTCCCTCCAAGTCCTTCTCCTCAGGGCTGCACTCAATCCATTCTCCACCAAGCCTGTATTTGTGCTTGGGATTGTCCCGACCCACATGTGAGATCTTCCACTTGGCCTTGTTGAACTTCATGAGGATCATGTAGGCCCTCCGCTCCACCCTGTCCAGGTCCCTCTGGATGGCATCCCTTCCCTCCAGTGGGTCAACCGCACCACACAGCTTGGTGTCATTGGCTAACTTGCTGAGGGCGCACCCAGCCCCAACATCCATGTCACCAACAAAACTGTTAAACAGCTCCAGTNGAGGAACACCATTCATCACTGGTATTCACTTGGACATCGTCCCGTTGACTGCAAGACTTTGAGCATGGCCATCCAACCAATTCCTTATCCATCGAGTTGTCCATCTGTCAAATCCATGTCTCTCCAATTTAGAGACAAAGATGTTGTGCGGGACAGCGTCAAATGCTTTGCACATCTTCAGGTAGATGATGTCAGTTGCTCTTCCCTTATCGACCAATGCTGTAATGCTGTCGTAGAAGGCCACCAAACTTGTCAGGCATGATTTGCCTTTGCTGAAGCCATGTTGGCTGCCACCAGTCACCTCCTGCTTTTCCATGTGCTTTAGCATAGTTCCTAGGAGGATCTACTCCGTGATCTTGCTGGGTACAGAGGTGAAACTAACTGGCCTGTAGTTCCCTGGGTCTTCCTTTTTTCCCCTTTTTAAAAATGGGTGTTATGTTTCCCCTTTCCCTGTCAGCGGGAACTTCACCAGACTGCCACAACTTCTCAAATATGATGGATAGTGGATTGGCAACTTCGTCCACCAGTTCCCTCCGGAGCCGTGGATGCATCTCATGAGGTCCCATGGGTTTGTGCACCTTCAGGTTCCTTAGATGGTCTCAAACTGTGTCTTCTGCTACAGTGGGTAGTTCTTCATTCTCCCAGTCCCTGCCTTTGCCTTCTGTGACTTGGACAGTGAGGCTAGGTGGCTTGCCGATTGAAGACTGAGGCAAAAAGGTCATTGAGTACCTCAGCCTTCTCCATATGCCAGGTAACTAGGTGTCCCATTTCCTTCCAGAGAGGGCCCATATTTTCCCTAGTCTTCCTTTTATCAACGACATACATATAGAAGCTTTTCTTGGTGCCCTTGATATCCCTGGCCAGATTTAATTCTACCAGAGCTTTAGCTTTTCTAACCTGATCCCTGGCTGCTCGGACAATTCCCCTGTATTCCTCCCAGGCTACCTGTCTGTGATTCCACCCTGTCTAGGCTTCCTTTTTGAGTTTGAGTTTTTCCAGGTGCATGTAATAATTTACGCATTAGTAGACCAGAAAAGAAACCCTAATGGAAGGCATTGGTTTATCCAAAATATCGAGTACATTTCAAGTAGCTGTAAGGTAGAACATTAGATAGTTATCACTGACATTATAAAATTTCCAAATTTTATTTATTATTTGGAAGCAGACTTGTAATTTCCTAATAATAAAATCTTTGATTTTCCTTTTTGAGTTTTTAGACTTGACTGCATGATTCTTCTGCAGCTGAGTATATGCAAGCGATCAAGTTGAACAACTCACTAGGTAAGTGTCACGTAATTGATGCTGAGTACTTCTTACTGACAAGATGTTATTTAGCTATGTGGGCAAGAAGTATAATGTCTGGAAAAAAACCCTGATCACTAGATTGGGTTAAAAGGTGCTTTTAAGCATCAAACTTAAGCATTTGAACAAGCCATGAATATTAGACTTAATGTTATGAGAGAAAGGAATTAGAGCGAGCAACTATATGGTTCAGGCAAGGATATTGAGAAGTCTGCCAGGTTAGGAACTGAAAGGACTGTACCATGCAAGCATAACAGATAAAGAAAAGAAGTTGTGAAGGGATGGAGGGAAACATTTGATGGTGCTAAACTAATTATGAGGTAGTCCTTTTAACTTTTTATAACAGAAGTTCCATAGACACTTAGCATTAGGAACAAATAAAGCATGTAAAATCTTAGGAGAAAAACGTACTGGTCTTTTGCAACGGGAAAGCATTCAGCACAGAACAAAAGAAGATTGTGGTACATAGCTACTATAGAGACATATGCATTGTCATCAATATGTTTACTCCTGTACTTCTGTTTTTTATATTTATTTTTCTACACTTATACTTACACAGAGCTTTAAAAGGGACATTTATTGATAGACAAAAGGTTTAGACAAGCCCCCTCAGGTGAAGTGCCTTTTTCAGCAGCCCACAGCTGACTGCCTAAAGTGTGACATGCAGACATTTACTTTGCAACCCAAATTCCTCTAGAAAGATTCACTCAGGAACCATCAGGGAGAAGATGCTATCTTGAAAAGAGGATCAGAATGTCAAAATGAGGAGAATTCTGATGGAAAAGGGTAACTTTTTGATTATACCAATGATTCTGAAGGTGTAATTCTGATACAGACTACGACGGAGGAAGAATTACTGTGCTTTATATATTCTATTTTATTCTTAGCTTTTAAATAATAAGCCGAGTTTACTGAAATATTCACCCAGTTTTCTATCTAGTCTGAACTGAGTTTAGCAGTGGTAGTTGCAAGTTTGGTGGCCCGGGCAAACCTTCTCATGGGATGTCCCTATTATGGCTGGACTCAAACCAGGAGAACCAGATAGTATTGATTTCTTGTGGTGTCAGACACCACAAGACCAGTGTTTGCGGTGTTTTCAGCCAGTGATTTGAAAAAAATTGGTTTAGTTGTCTGCCTTACTGCAGACTTCTTGTGTGACATGGACAAACAACCTAGGTCCAGATTTTTTAAGTATTTAATCTGTGCACAGTTTTCAGTAAGAGCTGGGCACTTACACAGGAGATCACTGTCTTACCTTTGCATTATGAGCCTCGTTTTGTCTGTGTCTAAGTTTCTCATCAGGGAAGTGGGATAGCAGTGTCTAGCTGAAAATGTTCACTGAAGATTGCACAACTACCATAAGGGCTGGATAAGCTTGGAAGACAGATAAAAGGACAATAACAACTTTATTTTCTTAATATTGGTCAAAGAAAAGCAAGAGGTCAAAGCAGCAG
This sequence comes from Ibidorhyncha struthersii, assembly GCA_013398815.1. Lineage (NCBI taxonomy): Eukaryota > Metazoa > Chordata > Aves > Charadriiformes > Charadriidae > Ibidorhyncha > Ibidorhyncha struthersii. Next base: position 48,731 of record VZSZ01007535.1, read on the forward strand.
TTTTTTCCAAGCATCCCTGCACATCTATTTTATTCCTTAAATCCAGCTTCACTCTTAATTTATGAGATCTGAGCAAATCCTGTTCTCTTGCCTCTGCACTGGGAAATGTGCAAGTAGATCTGTCTGTGAGAAGACTCTTGTACTTATAGGTGTAGTGCCCTTTCCCTTAATAATGAGGGTGGCAAAACCAGGTATAACAGGAGGCTTTGTACTATTGGAACAAATTAAGCCACTTTTATTAAAACAAACGAGGCAGTTGAGATCCTTTGATATATCCATAGTGACTACATCCTGCAGATGTCTCACTTCAGTCAATTAATCAGCCATTTCCCAGAGCACGGTAATTGTTTATGCAATCTACTTTGATATGTTTTATAGCATTTTGTTTAATCCTCCCCAACTTTTCATCCCTGGCAAGAGCTTTATGGTAACATAAACCGTAATTGTGCAGTAAAGAAAATCACCTTATGTTACAGTCTACAACTGCTTTATCACCCTCATCCTAACATACGTAACCTATGTTGAAACAGCTAAATATGGTGAGTGAGGCTGGGCAGCATGCTGCTTTAATAGCACGTAAATGCAATGACTTCTTGACAAAGAACTTAACCTCTATCAGGAGACAGAGTCAGAACTATCTAGGGGTTTTTTATATTCCTCAGTCAACGACAGGAAAGGGAATATATTGCCATTATAGCTGGCAGATATTTTTCTGCATAAAAAAAGCTTTCTTAAAGACAAAAAGGAATATAAAACCCTTCTCCAATCCCCTTTCTCTTCCCTAAGAAGACTTTGTTTTGGACAATTGTCAGCATTCTAAAAGAAATTTGTAATATTTAAATTAGAAATAAGTTGTTCCTTAGACTGTTATCTTTTTATTTAATGAAAAACAAATTAAATCAAATACAAATGAAAACTTATAAAAATATAAAGAGTATAAAAATAGCTCAAAATCTTTTGCTAACCTATTCCATTGGAAAAGTAAAGTCAAAAATTTAACCAGCAACAGAAACTACATTCAGTTTTTCTTTATGTCAGAAACGCATGAGGATACACCAGCTCCTCTGATCCTTTGTCTTATTCTGAGTCTTATTTTCAGAAAAAACACCAAACCAAAATGACTTATCAAAAACTTCTGGCCAACACAATCACAAGAAATCTTTGTATGTCCTTAACAGTTGCCAGCCAGCAGTGAGGTGGCGAATCCCTGCCATTTGTGATATCCTCCCTCCAGAAGGAGACTTACAGTATTTCCAGGTTCCCATCTGCTTATGTAAGTCTGCAGACAGTAGTTGTATGCCTTTATGTAACTTGTATGACTTTAGCACACGGGCCGCACAACTCCCTCTTTGCTCCCTTTTCCTTTGCCACCTCACTGACAGTTTGTCCCTGTGCTCACCAGTGTGAGTTTCAGGCAAATCTTGGCTTTTCCTCACCAGCCTTGCTTCTCTATGCGCCAGTAGGGAGTGAGAATGACCCAGACTAAAGAAATTTCTCTGCTGACCTTGTGCTGGTTACGGGCTGAGTCTTCTTTAATTCTCCAAAGAATATTGAGCAGGAGGATGGCAGGTGACCTGTGACAAAGTGGGAAGAGTCTTTCTGGAAAGCAGAAGAAATGATGAGATAAGACACACATTGACACCACTGCTACCTGTTGCCTGCCACACATTGAGCACACTCATGCTCCTTCCTTTACAGGGTAGAGCGTTAGGGGGAGTAGTTTATTGTCTGCCACAGCCTGAGTGTCTACAGACAGTGCCTGCAACCATTGCTGGCAGCACATGGGTAAATGGTCTTCAGACTTTGAGACTAGGAAAACAACTGCAGTGACAAATTCCATTTCTTCAGTGAGCAGAGATGGAAAGAAACCACAGCCATGAACCTGGCGAAATAAAATATCAAGATTAAGATATAAATACAGGGGACAAAACAACTCCCCCATTCAATTCCACTCCTAGATGAGGTCAGTGCTTTTCAAGCTCATTCGTCTCTCAAAACCTCCTACCCTACCACAACTATTTCCTGATCTGTTCAGAGGTGCTGCCACTAATCCCTGTCCCACCCCATCCTGACTCTGGTAAAGAAGGTGTTGGGCATGTGAGGGGTATTCGTGGGCATCCAGGCACCCTCTCTGCTGTCTGCAGATATCCTCTGCATCATATTTTATAACATAAGCCTCCATCACCATTTCATGTTGCAGCAAACCCATCCTTCACCAAGTCATAAGTGCTGAAAACCATTGCACTGAACCCCAGCTGTCAAGGATTAAACTTTCTTCATAAAACTCAATCTCTTCCCTCACCCCCTTTCCTCCTCTAACACTTACTGGTTACCACTCACAAAAATCTAAGCCTGTGGAGAGATTCTCCAGGATTTATGAATAGGATTTCATGCAAATTAATCTATGTCAGCAGGTTTGATTTTGTTTAGACTTCTCCTCCCCCTCCTGAATAACAGATTAGCTATTTCCTCCTCAGCATTCAACCACAGAACCTGATGATATATAGCATCAATAATTCTATCCTTTACCCTAATACTGCATATTTTTTTTTTGCTATAGTTTTTTGTTGGGCTTTGTTTGTGGTTTTTTTTTTCTTTCTTTCTCTTTAGGTTAGAGAAGTGTTATCTATTACATTTGGATCATTTCCAGTCTTACTGTTGTGTGCCATACTAAGTACCACAATGATCCTTAATTGGCAGTAAATAGAGAAAAAGCAGTCATCCTTGGAAAGCAGCTGTTCTGTGAATATATGCTATAACAGTAGTGTGGAGGCTGTGGCAGGAGGTTTCAGGTCACAGCTAGCTTAAATGGAGGACTTGCTGCACTAATAATAACTCTGCTCTAAATCTGAGGGAACAGGATGGGCAGGAACATCAGACAGGCAGCCTCATCCTTGGACAGAAATGAGACAGCTCTCTTATATGAACTGGGCTTTGTTTCCTTTAGACCTTCACTGTGTTAATTAGATAAACTTTGATGATTTGAGTGTGGACCATCATGTTGACTTTGTAACATTTCACCCTGGATATTTTTAGTATCGTTTTAGAGACCACCAAGAAGAGTGGAACAATGGGACCTGGATGTTAAATATATTTTGTAGTGTTTTATGTAGGAAGAGTTTGGCCTGTTTTTCCATAGGGGATGCTCTCACTTCATTGTTAACATGATATGAGAGGGCTACCATTTTTCAAAGACAGGAAATAAATATAATTTACTCAGTAATTTCTTTTTTCTTATCACTATGTAGAACACAAGTTATCTCCAATCTCAATTTGTTTGAATAATACTATTAAAAGAGACAGAGAGAAAGGTATTCACCTTTTGTATACGGCTGCAAATAGGCTGTGCACTCCTTTAATTCTCAAATATAGCAAACCTGGAGAGCTTTTTTGAGTGAGCAATTGCAACCAGGTGGATGGAAATTCATTGCCCAACAACAAATTAATTTACTTAGGTATGATACATCTTCTTCCTCTTCCCATTACAGTAATTGAATATTCATCACATAACAAGTGCAGTTAATTAGCAGATTACTCATTTACTGGACAAATAATGAACAACTTATTCTGAACAAAGAAAGGGGATAGGAAAGCCAGAGGGAGAGAAAAGAAAACATACATTTTTATAAGGCTATTATTTAAATTAGTCTTCTTTTAAATAAGAAGAGAAAAAGGAATCATGAAAAATATGCAATTAACTTTTTTTTATATTAGTATCTAATGATAGCTATGCTGTATCCAGAGGTAGTGTAGCTCAGTCCTCACACAGCACAGGGAGGTTACTTGCCGCTGTGCTCCCACAGAAATCGACGGTAAGCCTCCCATAATATCAGTGGGGCTGGACTTCACTCCTGATATTTCAAAAGTAAAGGAATATTACCATCACTGTAAAACATACAGTAAAGCTTTGTGACATGTAAAAATTGATAGATTCACATTTTCTTTAATTTATTATGCTGTTGTTCTGGAAGCTTTTTCTCTGCTTGCCTGTCAGCATCATTCTTTTCTCTTTTGTCTGATGTTTGTTTAGACTTTAAAGATCTTTTGAAAAGGCCCTTTTTCATCTCCATTTATGCACAGTGCACTCCTTGCCCATAGTTCAGGCTCTTGTATACTACATTCTTGCTATCAGTAGCCAGAAAGAAATGCTTTATTGATATAAATTGGCATGACTCCACTAAGGGGAATAGAGCCAACCAAATTACCTTGATGGAGAACAATTCTTAATATTGAAGTTTAATATTGAAGTTTGCTTACTTAGACTTTGGAGCTTTTTGTTTGTTTGTTTGTTTTGGTTTGTTTTCCAAGTACTGTAAATCAGCTCAGGTTTCTTTCTGGGGTATCTATACATTATCTAGAAATTTACCAGCCTCTTAAATACAGAAGAGGCAAAAAGAATTTCAGATATAATTCTTCTAATGTCAGTGGTCTTACGCCAGATTTAATTGCGTCCATCATCTTTAGGCTCAGCGGTGAGAGGAAACAATTCAGTTCTTCTAGATGAAGCTAGATTTGTATTGTGTGCAACTACATGGCATGCACCATTTGTGGGAGGTTTTCTCATACTGTGAGAGTTCATCAAACTATAACCAGTTGGCACCTGTCAGAAAGGTTCTGCTGTTGGCTAAATTTCACATATTTGTGACTGTGCTAAAGCAAAGGTATCGGACCAAAAAATCCTATACTTGGAATGAAATTTTTGACAAATTGANGAGGTGGCAACTCCTTTATCTTAACCAATTCCTGTTCTCAATTACACCGGCCCAAGAAGTTCCTGTCTCCAACAAATGAGGGTGAATTTTATTGAGAGAATAGAATTAGTTGCATCAGCCCCTAAATCTATATTTAACATTATTGAATGATTCTATATCAGTAGCTTTGGACCTCTGCTAAGCTTTGTACTGTTATAGAAACAACTGAAAGATATGACGTCTTTAAATGTTTGTAGGCTTTTAGTGGCAGTGCAAGAGGATTCTGACAAATGGTCTGATATCACTGCTGCAGTTGAGTGCAATCACTTCTAGATTAAGCTATGGCATATGTCAGTTGCTCAGTCTTTTAGTGACTATTTCCACTTGTGTAAATTCTCTTGCCGTAGGCTGGGCAAGATCAGCCCACTGTTCAGCTTTCTGTCTCTCTGTGAATTTGTATAGCTTCTTGTTCTGGGCAGTGTGCAGAACTGGAATTGCAGCTGAGAAATGGGACACATAAAACCAAACCACCAAAAAAATCACAGATCAGCCCCACGCTAAACTCCTGGGTTTGAGAGTTGTTTTCTCTGCCCTTCTACCACTGTCCCCACTCCCCCACCCCATGTTAAGTGGAATAGCAGCAGTAGAAAGTGAAATTGCCTTCAACTGTTGTTAAATACAAAACAATGTTAAAACAATGAAAGATTGTGCCCATAATTAAGGAGAAGGAAAGAGAAAACCAAGCCATTCATTCAATACAAAAAGTGAGATTTTTTCCTATGCTTAATCTTCCACTCTGTCTGTAATTATTGAGCTACTCTTTACTGATCACAGAGGGAGCCCCGATTAACTAGGTCAGATAATGCAGCCTTCTACATATGGGTGGACAAGTACTGTTCCTGAAGGGAAGTCTTAGTCTCAGCTCAGGTGAGAATTGATCCTTGAAGCCATCATAGACAGACAGTCTGTATTCCAGGGTAAGTATAATTTTTTTAAAATTTTATTTTGCATTGAAATCCTAATACAGAAATAATTTTGCAATTACAAAAGTTCACAATTGATGATTGTGCCAGAGACAAAATCAGATTAAAGTCATAGATAGAATTTAGAAAAAGATGGGTATTTAAAAGTGAAACTGTCTCAATAGGGTAATCACTTCCTTTAAAATTAATATTTTTCAAAGGTAAATGTCAGTTTTGCCAGGTAATTCCAAAGTTCTGCCAGGAAATCAGACTGCATGGCACCCCTCTCTGGTTTATCAGCCACAGAAACTTCCAGAATTTTGGCCCAAAGCTCTGATTTTAAAAAGATATTTAAAAAAAACAAAACAAAACAAACCCAACCAAACAAACCAAAACCCCCAAAGCACTACTCTTTATCTAACCTCCCTCTGCTTCTGTTCTGTTCTTCAAAAATACTTAATGAGATAATGGACAACTGTACTAAATGGGAGATTATTGCTTGGGTGCCAGTAATAGGAAATAGTAAAATAATTGTTTTATTCCTCAAGTGACTTAAATATTTTTTCTCCAGTGAAAAATAATTAATCCATAAATCAGAAAATATCAGTTATTTATCTGTTGCATATTTAGTTCAACTGGAAAGAACAGAAATTCACACCAGTAAAATATGCTTTGGAAAAAAAATTATATTGCTTGACTTTTGTGCTACACAAGAAGAGGTCTAGATTAGTCTTATCATTTTATTTAAAACACTGTTTTAACTCCAAGGGCAGATGCTAGCTATAGCATGTCAGAACATGCTTAACCTAAGGGTTACACATGGAAGAACAGCTTGAAAACTGTCTTTAGGACGTTCCTTTTGAGATAATAGCGGTGAGCTTGATCATGCTAGATTTGCACTCTCCATCTCTAGCAGTGCTTTTGGCTAGATCAGGACATTACCAGCTATGTCCTGGCATTCTACATGCTGGAGTTGGAAAAGGAAAATTACAAATGGCTTATAAAGGGGAACAGGCAGTCATGGTGAATGGGTTCATTAGCAATAAAAACACGGTGCGTATAGCCGACCTTCAGTGAAGAAGTCCCTGAACTGGTGAATGCTGCTAGCTGGCACAGTGCATCAGGGAATGAACCATTTTGCATTGGCATTGTTTCCAAAAGCAGCTGCTCTGAGCCCCAGCCAGAGACAGGCTAGACAGGCATTTGCTCGTTCCTGCCTTGATCAGCAGGGGTTTGCCACTAATACTGTATTATAATATTAATTGAGTGAATCACTCAATAGGAACTGTTAACGACTTACTTCAAACTTGCATCAAATGCGCAACCACAAGCCCAAACCTTCACTTAGCATGCTGTTTCACACCACCAAAATGGTCCCCACCCATAGCAAATAAGGATTGCAGAGAGTAAAAAAAAAGAAGCTTTTTGACAAACATAAGGAGAGGCCACGTTACAGCCAGAAAATAAATGCCACTAAAAACAGGAGACAAAAATGCTTCTCAAACTAATGCTTTACTTTCAGTTGTAATCCACCACTCAGCCTGTCAAACTCCATAGGTTTCAGGTTGTGGTTAGTATCCTACATCTATCTGCATCCAGAAGATGTAGGAGACTGTCCTAACGGGATGCAAGTCGTGCTGCATGTTTTCACATGCAGTTCCTTTACAGAGGACTAAGCTGAAATGGTTGGTTCTTTATCAGTAAACAAAAATTCCTGATTTTTTTTTGAAATAAAAGGATAAAACAGACCAGGTAAGTGGGCGTGTTATTGTGCTTACCGCCCTAAGAGCTGGGTATTCAACAGCATTGTGAGAATGAGAATCATCCAAAATATAAAATGCACAGGTTTGAGTCCCAGCTGCAGAACAGGAACTTGAGCCCAGCTCACATGGGTGAACACCACTTTGCTCTCCACAGGGTTGTGGGTCTTCCTCAGGTTCAGTCCAGAAATACCACTCTCTAGTTAAGAAACTTTTTAAACAGAAAGTACAGTCAATAAACATTTTCAGGAAGTTATATATGCAACTAAATATTGATGATTACTTCTTTAATTAATACCCATACTCTCATTTTTAGTTTCTGACCATGATTTGATAGTGTTGCCTTCTGCTAATTTTCCATTTGGGTTTTGCAAGCAGCAGGAAAGCTTAGTGGGAGCTCAAGACAGTTGCAGAAGGGAAAGGTGGAATCAGTTCAGGAATAGAAGGGTTAAAAATATAGTGGAATAATTTTCCCACAGTGGTAACAGCTACTGTGAGCAGGTGAATGGAATTAGTGATCTTGCCAGGTGCCTGTTTGAGGGGGGAAAATCCACCAGAGGTGGAGCCTGAGGGAGAGATTTAATGATAAGGGGTTACCATGAAAATATGTGATTCATATCTCATCTGTTGAAACTCATACACATGTTGGTTAAAGTTTACATCAAATCCTGCCGTTTTCTCAAAGCCTCAATTATTGCAGAGTCATTTCAGAGGCTGCTGCACTGGTTAATTGCTATCAGATGTGCTATGTGAAACTCTTGCCAGTTCAGCTAGGTGAAAATCTGGGAATGTAGCACATCCTTTAGATGAAAGAAAATTCTGGCACACAGTGAAATATGTGAGCAATGCACCAGCTCGTATATTTAGAGCAGAGTGCAATATGAGAAATTCAAAGTGAAATGTTTGGTACCTCAAAATCTAGTATATGGACTGTATGAACAGCACAAAACCCAAAGCTTCTGCTCAGCAAGGTCACTCATTATCATTAGTCCAGGGAAACTGTAAGACTGGGAACTCTGACCTGGGAGAAAGGCAACAGAACTACATATTGCAGAGGGAACAGCAGCAGATACCCTAAGAAAGCTAAAAAGTAAAAGGGCCTTGGTTTAAAGACAGTACCATCTTCACCATCCAGGAAAAAAAAAAACACTAATCCAAACAAAAAACTCTGTCTAATAGCTCAGTTATTTTACTGATGCATGTTACTATCTGAAGTATTATTAGTACGATGTGAAAAGTTCAAGGACATTTCCTATGCTAGGGATTGCATTTCTTTTCTAAACAATAAACTAAGTTAATAAACAGAGAAGGCTTGCGAAGAAGAGATTGTTTCAAATGCAAGCCATGTAGCACAGATGATCAGCCTGTCCTCTATTAATCTTGCTATACTTCATATATCTGAATCTATTATTTGTATAGTGTTTATTCTCTAATAAGATAAAATCAAAACCTGTATCGCCAAGAGCTCAGGGAGGTCACCAGTGTGAATTAATCACTAACCAAGTAAAAGAGCTGTACTCCAAGGAAGTTGTGATCAATTCTGATCTGCATATTAATTGATGGCTCACTCAGGAAGGTGTTAAAAAGCAATTTTCAGTCAGACAAAATTAATTAATGCAGTGGAAGAGTTCCTGTGATAGATACATAGCTGTCCAGGTTGGAAAGGAAAATATTAAAAGTCAAATCTACAAATATACTGCCACAGAAGAAAAAAGAAAAGCACGTGTATGCTCTGCAAAGGGAGACTGGTCTGAGCAAATACACATGCATTTCCACCATCATATCAAAGAAGGCTGCTCCAAAGAAAAGAGTACTTGGAATAAGGATGGATGAGTCCTGTAGAACACTACCTTGAAGGAAGGAATAAACAGCAGAAAAGTCACACAATTAAAAAACACTAGGTAACAGGAGTTGTACTTTAACCAAGCAAGCTCCTATGCTCTTATCTGCACAAGAGGAATGCATTTTGAGTTGGACAGTTTAATTCATTAGAGTAACACTATTTTCCATTCTATAAACAGACCCACAAAACCCCAGCAGTTCTTCGTCCTGGACTGTATCAAACATAATGAAATTCAGGATTAAATCATCAGTACTTTCCAGTGTACTGCAAGTTCCAGGTCAATGACTTGACTGCTCCATCAGCCTTGCATCTCGAAAGCCGAGGACTCGCAGGGTACCCAGGGACTGGCAGAATCAGGTGGTTTCAGATCAAGGAAAGTGTGTGTGTGTCTAGTAAGACAGAACCCCTCACTAATGCATACCCTGGAGAGTGCTGTGCTTGCTCTCTACTTCATACAGAATGAGTTTCAGCTGAAGACATTTGGTAGTACCAACTGAAGAGCATAAAGGAATTCATAGCACCTTCAAGGATATTTGGGTCCACGTACACATAGGCAGGCAGAAAGCTAGTGTGCACTTCAGAGCCCCAGGTCCTTCCTTTACAACAGTCTGCCTGGGGAGTGGGATGTTGGGTGCTGCAGCAGCATCTGTTTTGTGGATCATGTTGATGAGATGCTTCAGGGAAAATCTATGGCCCTATATACAAACTGGAATAAAAATGGCCACTCGGGGCCTTATGCTGTGCATCTCTGCCAGTAGTCAGTAGCAAATTCTAGGCAGAAGATGTAAGGAATATGCGCAGTCTAATTGCTTCCAGCAATTCACAGGACTTGCTGAACTAAGTGGGGTACATCGTCGTGTTTGATAGACGTTCATTGGTCTACTAATCATACTCCATAAAATTGTCTAGTAACTTTCTGAACCAATTTATAGTTTTGGCCTCTACAATACCTCTGTCAATCAATTCCAGGTCAAGCTATGCTTTCAGTGACAAAAAATTGGGTTTAAAACTTCAGCTGGATAATTTCAGTGAGTGTTCCTTATTTCCTCAATACTGTTTTGCATTGGACTCCAGTCCAGTTCTTGTTAATTTCCTAATGTTTGTTTTTTCTGATTGCTGTCACTGAAGTTGTTGAACATATAAAATTACCCATGATAACTTCTCAGTCTCTTCCTTAGGTGGCTATAGCTTAGATAGAGACCACCACAGTGGACAGTATAAAGGAATTATTTTAAAGCCATAAATCTCATGTGTTATTTTATCACTTGGTCGTTACTGAGATCTGTCTGAACTTTTCACAGTCAGCTTTAACTTGAACAATTGCAAATAATTATATATCGGCTTCAAACTTTGTCACTTCCCTTATTCATGCTTTTTACAAGCTTTTTTATGGTAAGGTAGGATAGCCCAGGCCCTCACACAGATACTTTAAAGACCTCCCTTAATTGAGAACTTGACTGTGATTCCTGATTTTCTATAGCCTGTATGATTTTGTCCCTCATAAATTCATCAGCGAATGTGAAGGTCTTCAAAATCTTTTGAGAGCTATGTGTATTAAAGTGACAGGATCACCAAAACCCACAGGCTCATTGATGCCTCCGAAGAAATCTGATGGGCTTTTTGGAGACAAGAAATCCCATTTTTTGGAGGGATGATTTCCATTTACAGAAAACAATTTGACTCTTCCCTGACATATTATGCTTAACTATGTATGGTTTGTAATACCAGTTTTATCATTTTTAACAAAATGAAATAATAGCTCACATTTCCCAGTAACTCTGGAATCCCTTTGTAAACATCAGCATCACATTTTCCCTCTTCCACTCTTCTCCAGATCTGATCTTGAAGTCATATTGCAACATATGTTGTGCTGAAAGGGTCATTACCTATTAGATATGCAGCAGTTCAATCATGCAACCCACAAGCCGGAGCCATAGGAACAGAGCAGGGTTTGAGACAATAGGGTGACAGGAATGTCTGTAAGAAGCAGGGCAGAAATAAGTATATGCAGATTTTTGCAGCAAGAACCTAAGCAACGTGGCAAGACCTGAGACACACACCCCAATGTGTGATACAAACATCAAGGTGAAGGACTCTGTGTGACAGTATATTTAGTAGTAGCTATGTTGGAAAGACCAAATGCTTACTGTATCCCAAAGAAAAGATTACAGTCACTTAAATGACAATATTGGAAAGTTTTCTTTGTGTGTAGTAACAACACTGCCAAAACATGCCCATAGGATAGGCATCCTTCTACCTCCATAAAATACCGATTATATTTTTTAACCAGCTACCTTGCAGTCATCTCTCAGTTTCATCCAAATATTACCAAATGACGAGATATTTAATGACTAAGCAAGGAAGAAATAGGTGTGGGGTAAGGAAGAGTAAAGTCAGCCTGCCAAAAGCAGTAGTAGTCTCAGGGCTTTGAACAGAGGGTGAGACCACTGGGGGCACAAGGGATTCCATGGGCAGCTAACTGAAGGATGCCAAGCAGTTGCCTAATGTTAGTCTTTTGAATGCTCAACCTGAATGGAAAAGAGACATTCAAACTACTACCTGCAAACTTTCCTGAGTCCAGAAGATTAGAAACATTTATTCCTTTTCATTGGAAGGGGAAAGTTAGTTTTTCAGCTATTGAAGTAAATGAGGGTAAGTACCTTTTTTGAGCAGTCTGCTTTCCAGATGAAAATTTGCTCCTTTTTTCTTTTAATTTTTAAAATAAATAGTATTGTTGGGAATCATTAAAATTAATAGAGGATTAATGGCTCTAGTGCCAGGAGGAGTTTTTCTGTGAGTGCTGTGAAAGTTTTTATTGCACTGAAACTCTATCCTACACCAACAAAAGCACAGTTCAGATCAACTCACTTTCATTTGCAAAGAAATCAGAACTACCTTTAGAATAAAAGGGGCTGCTCAGTCACTGAGACATGACTATACAAGCTGTTTACCACTTGAAAGAAATCCACTGATCAAAACTTTGTAGATTCTTCAGAGATAAATAACCTGCTTCTAGCTTTCATTTTTGATGTTTGTTAGTTCATCTTATGCAGCTATAGTACAAAATACTGTGTTATCATTAACACTGTATTACTTCACACAAAGGAATGACACTGTCCAAAGTAGGGTAAGAGTAACTTTCTTGAAGTACGTCTGCTCAAGCAGCCCTAATTAGAAAGCAACAGATTATAAATCTTTATTTAGGTTGAGGGAGTCTTTTGGGCTCAAAGCAACAAAGAAGGAGCACTAGGTTAAAAATGCTTAGTAGGGCTAGGAGTGTGTGAGTCAGCTTTCTCAACACTGGATTTTGCAGGTCTGGTTTCCAAATGAGAAGACATTTCCAATGGCTGCGTGTCCCACAAGACAGCCCTTTACACAGGGCCTTGATTCGCTTTGGCTGTATTTTCCCCTTCTCCCGCAGTTTGCCTCTCACCATTCTGTAGAAGAGTGTTGCGTGCATGACTGTCAACTCGAGACTGAGAATGCTCCCCAGTTCATCTGTGATGCCTGCTGGATATCGGTTGCTGCTGTTTGATACTCAACAAATAGAATATTAATCTTTATGCAGCATAGCTCTGGGATCAATCAAGTAAGCTGCTGGGGATTAGAAGAGAGAAATTGCAGTCTTGGATCAGAGTTGTTATCAATCTAGTCTGGAAACTTGTCACTGACCAGATGTTTCAGGGGAACGAAGGAGAGAGACCCTCTGGTACATGCACACTCTAAGGTAGTCAAAATCAGACCAAGAGAATTTGTGAAGCTATTAGAAAAGATCTGTGTCCCCCTCTTAGACTACCACCAAAATTCAGTATTTCACTTCCCTCTTATTGCACAAAAGGAGAAATGGGAGATTTATCTGCTTTAACTTAACTTGTCTTCCAATTTTCATCAGTTTGTAACAAATAAGAGTCATTATTTAAAACTGCTTATTTCAAATTACATTTTAAAGTGTTCTGTCTCCCTTCAGTAATTATAGATACTTGAAAAATATTGAGGTTCATTGTAATGGTTTAGATCAAATGAGAAAATTGCACTGATAGCACCATATGATTTAGAGATAGGAAGTTCAAACTCAGTGGGAGGTGTCTTTCAGTTTGAAATACTCTTTCTCTCAATAGCAAAAAAAAATGAATAAATGTTCAATGGATAATTATATTTATCACCCTAAAAATATTGAAATATTGTTTTGTTCAAGAAGCAAAACCAAATATGCAGATTTACACCAGATTTGTATGAAACTGCCACTGCTGTAGAACTTACATGCTGATAGAGAAGTATTTTGTTTCCATTTCCTTATGTTCATATTCAAGTTTATTAATAATGTCTCAAGATTTATTAAATGCCTCACAAATAAATATATAATTATTAATTTAACATATAGAGATACTATAAATCTTAATTGTATTTGGATTTTACTCTTAAGTGTGAATAAGCGGGTTATAATGAATATAATGTATTATTTTAATATGTAATAAGCCTGAGAAATGCATGTAGTTTAGATACAGTGTACACATTAATTAATTTACTTTATTAAAGGTGTAGAGAGAGCAATGCTGTGACTTCCTTATTGTATGGCACCTGTTGTTTTGTTTCTTTGCGTGTACCAAATGTCACAGCCAAAAATGGTCATGAGTCACGCAGAGTACATGTCTCAGATCTGAAGTCATCCAGTCTTCACAGTCTCGGACTGCAGGCGGTACTACGGTTGCATTCTCACTGCAAGCTTTTGTAATTATATCAAATCTTTATTTCTTAAAGCCACAGCTCCCATACCACATAAACACCTAATGTTTCTATTGAAGTAAAGGCATCTCTAAATGTTCATGGAATTAAGATAGGGTCAAGAAACTGTGAGGCCAAATAGTTCATCATTAAAGCTTAATATTGAAAACTCATGATAAGCGAGGCCAGCTCACAGAATTTGGATATTTAGAGTTTTTAGTACTGCTATGTTCTTTCCTGTTATATAGAGAAGGATACACTGATTCTGATTCTATTTCCAGCTGGTCCAGTATTCTGTCTTCTCTAATAATAATAATAATAATATTAAGAATATTATGAAAGCAGGGAAGAAAAAAAAATATTTCTCTTCTCTTATAACCCTTGGACATTCGCAACTCAGATTTTCACAGCTCGAAGTAGTATCTTTATTCTGAATGCCTTTCACAGATATTTTCTTGTACATTTCTCTGTTTTATTGAATGATTTGTCTAATCACATTTGAACTACTGGAAAACTTTACCATTTGTGACATACTGTGACAAGGAGCTCAGATATCTCAATATGTGTTGCAGATAACAGTACATCCTTCTGCTTTTTCTGAACCACGTTGCCTGCTGGTTGTGTTTGGTGCTCCTCTGTTCTTTATTGAGCGAGAAAAACCGAATCATTTCATGTCCATGTTCTGCATACCATTCATGACCTTATATGGGTTTCAGTAATATCTCCCCACAGGTTTCTTGTCTTCAGTAGGAGTCCTAGGCTATATTCCTTGTTGGGAAACCTTTCAGATTGCTAAATGACTTTGTTTCTTTTATCTATTCCTTTTAAGTCACAGGTTATATATTACAATAGCTGAGGCATTTAATCCCAACTTCCCTGAGAAGTCTTACATAAATGCTATCTGGTCCCATAGTGTTCATTTTGTTGATTTTTGAAGTGGTTTCAGCCACTGCTACTTCACTGCAAAATGCTTCTTCTACCTCACCTGCATCATCTCAGAAACAAACAGTTCCCAAATAGGTTAACATGAGTCAAATATATTTTTTCTATTGCAGCTCTGTGTTTTCTAAGTCTGTCTTTGATCGTCTATTGACATTATTAACTCTGTTTCAGGCTTCCTGCTCCTGACAGGTTTCTATGCTGTTGACTGCTGTTGACATCAGCCTTCTTGTGCTGCTACAGTCGTCACTGGAGCTTCTTTTCCATTTTCCACATGGCCACACCTTCAGCTTTCTGAAGAATACATTCTCAACTGAACAGACTCCATTCCACCCTTCTTCTAAAGCAGAGAGCTTTAATTTTAGCTTTTCTTAATTCTTTTTGTTAAAGCTGCATACATTTTTTCTGAGACACATATGTGCTTTAACATCCTCCACACTGCCTGTGTACATTTCACTCTTTTGACTGTAATTTTTAATTTTCTTTTAAAAAGTTTTTCATTTTTCATGATTTTCTCTTTTAGCAAAAAGCTATTGCAGTATACATATTTTGACTTCTTTTGCTTTGGTAAGAGTTGTAAATGTAAATACACTATAATCATGGACACATTGATAATGAAATTTCCAATCCAGCTCTGCACTTGGCTCATTTCTTTCTTGCCTTGCAAATTTACCTGTAAGAATATAATACTATTCCATGTGAGGTGTCTAAAAATGTATTTTTCCCATTATGTCTTAATAAGTCCATGTTAATTTAACTGTCTGTGTTTCTGTGCAACTGAATGCTCCTTTTATTACTTCTTTCTGTTCTGATGTGTTTTCCCTTAGTATGTTTCAGCTACTCTCATTCTCCTGGCTTGCTAATTTATTGTACTGATCTTGTACTATGTTTTTGTTCTCTCTGTTTAGGATTTGAAACCACAGGGATTAATTGTTTCCTGGTAAGACAAAAGTCTTATTTGTCTGCTTGACTCCAGGCTTTAGTAGAGTGCCACCTCTCCCAGGAAGAGGGGCCTTCTTGGTCTGAAACCATTTCCTCCATATCCTGTATGTCTTCAAAATATCTGACTTCCTGGGAACAGCTGTCTTCTAATCTCATTGGCAATCAAAATTGACAATCAAAATGATGAAGATCTAAGAAAAACTGTAGGTGTACTATCACATATTCATCCCCCACAGTCCCCACAGTCCTTGCAAGGAAAAAGTTTGAAACTAAATGAAACCCTAAGCTCCTATTAATGTGAAGACTAGGCAAGGTTTAAGATAGCCAGCTTTTTAAAATTCTAAATAAACAAGGGAACACTTCCTTTGAAACAGAAAACATTTTAAAATAACGATTGTCTTGTTTGGTTTTTTTTAAAAAAACAGTTTTGTACAAGAAAAGGTAATGTCTGCATCAGTACTAAATAACAGCTTTCTCTCCTTAAAATGTAAGAACACCTTAGTGTTTAGTTTTGGAGCATCTCAACAGCAATGATGTATGCCATAGTGCAAGGTGAAAATGTTAATATAAAATATAAATATAGGAAATAATACAAAATTATACTCTAAACTTCATTTTCCAAGACTAAAATGCTATGACACAAAAATTAACAATCCATTTTTACTATAGAATATTTTTCCAAAACAGACTTACATGACAGAAAATTATTTCAAGTAATTTCTTTTGACTAACTTTATCAATAACTCACTGAGTAAAATTCATCCTGACCAAGGGGTCTTAGTCCTGTTTTGCTGTCCTCCTAGGCTGCTACAAGATCATGTCAACCTTGTCTGCAGAACAGCTGGAAAATTGTTTTCAATGGCAATTATTTGACCAGGTCAAGAAATTGAAAAAACTGCCGTTCACTAGGATACATACCACTTGGAATAGTTCGGCTTGTTGAGACTTTACAGAGGCTAAGGTGAACCACAATGCAATGTTTCTCAGCCTGCAGAATGAAGCGTAACAAAACACGTGTTGTATGCGGATGTAATAAAATTGTGACTCACGGGAATGCTGGAAAGATGAATTAAATGTATCATGCTTGGGCAAGGAGTAGTTTAGAGAGCCTATTGTCCCTACGCATGACATGGGTCAATATACACCAACCCAGAAATTATACACCTACAAGGACGTTTTGGAAGCCTCAATCAGACTGGAGCAGAAGGATCTAAATGAGTCAAGATAGTCCCCAAAGCACTGGGAACAAACACAAATGTTTCCAGTTCTTCACTGGAGTCTCAGAATATTTTTTGACACTGTTAAGAAATCTTTCAAAATAGGCAGTATGTGGGAAGTATTAGAATGGGTTTGTAGTGCAGATCTCTAAATTTTTCATCCTACATCGGCAAAAGGAAAAAAAAAGAAATAAAGCAGCACATTTTTATAAAGTGTAATTGTGGTGTGATTTGAATGCCAGAAAGCTAGTGCCTAAGTGAGATGTTTGTTTCAGTTGTCCCAGCTGTATGTTGCCAATGTAGACTTTAGTTTAATTGCAGGCATTCTTTAAAGTAAATCATTATCTGTCATTGTCATTCCAAAACGATAAAACATTAAAATAGATGCAACATTCAGCACTATTTAGACAGATCTGAAAACATTTCAAAAGTATGTATTCTGTAGTCTTTAGATCACAGAATTTTATGCATTTGCTAGAAAGACCTTTCAGATCAAAATATAAGCCAAATTACCCATAAAATATTGTAAGCTGGTAGAGGAAAAGAGGATAAGCCTTCTCATTTTCACATTTGTCTGAAATTGGAAATGTTATAGAGATGTTTAATTATTGTCATTTCATCAGACTATCTCTTCAGTCAATGAATGGAACAGGGATGGTGAGACATCAAATAGTTTCTTTCCAAGAGGGATAAATTGAAAGGTCTCCAGCAAGGTGTGACAAAGGAAAAGTATACGTGACATGCTACTTGGCATTTTAGGAGATATATAACAAAAATATGCTTTAATGATCAAGAATGACTGAACTCAAAATTAAGGGAACTAGATTTTAGTACCCTAGGAAAATTTTCAAGTTCCTTTGTGTAGCATATAACACAAGTATAACAAGCCATAGAATTGTTTGAATTTCACTATGCGTCAGCCAAATTTAAAATTATCTAATACTCCCCCCAACTTCTTCTTTCTGTTTCTTCTGACTCAGCAGTGCAGTTTCTGTACCAGAAACTATATTCTGCACAAACATTCTTTTCCACAGCTTCTTTGCTACATATATACTTGCTGTCCAGTGTGAGAGCAGCTAAAGGACACAGTGTGTGCAGGGACAAAATAGAAGACAGCAGAGTCACTCTGTAGCTAAGAGAGGTGCAGAACAGAAGGGTGCAGATGTTGAGAGCAATAAGTGGATTCATTCAGCGATCATGGGATTTACATTGAAGCCGTGTATCACTCTGGCTTAGTGGTGGTTCTGACAGATTGTTCCTTACAGTAGCTTATTGTTGATTTAAGCAAGCTTCCTCTGTTGCTGGAACTTTGCCTCAAACCATTTTCCCTCTTAAAAATCAGAAGAAAAAAAAATCTGTTTCCCTGGAGGGGTTCATTCTTCATCTAACCCACCTGCGGATTAAAATATAATGCAGCTCTGTATAACATTTTAGAACCAAAATGTACTAAAATAAATTTTGTGACAAAGGAGCACCACTACCAGATCTACCATCAACCCTGTTTGTAAGACTGTGCAGCAAATTGAAGGCATGAGAAATGTATTCCCCTTTTCCATGTAAACACAATCACTTTCTTATAGTCACAAGTAAGCTAATATCCATTATCACTTAGCAACATAATTTATACAAACTGCACTTGGGTGGAAATGTTTATGCTTTGCTCCAGAAATATACTGAATATCTCCATAGCACATCACAGTTCTCTAATTGTGTTACCTAGAAGATGTTTGTGTTGTAGGACTCTAAGAATCACAGAATCACAGAATGGCAGGGGTTGAAAGGGACCTTTGGAGATCATCTAGTCCAAACCCCCTGCCAGAGCAGGTTGATCTAGAGCAGGCTGCACAGGACGGCATCCAGGCAGGTTTTGAATATCTCCAGAGAAGGAGACTCCACAACCTCTCTGGACAGTCTGTTCCAGTGCTCTTTCACCCTCAAAGTAAAGACATTTTTCCTCATTTTCAGACAGAATTCCCTGTGTTCCAGTTTGCGCCTGTTGCCTCTTGTCTTGTCACTGGGCACCACTGAAAAGAGTCTGGCCCCATCCGCTTGTCACTCTCCCTGTAGATATTTAGAAGCATTGATGAGATCCCCTCTCAGTCTTCTCCAGGCTAAACAGACCCATGTCTCTCAGTCTTTACTCATAAGAGGGATGCTCCTGTTCCCTGATCATCTTTGTAGCCCTCAGCTGGACTCTCTCCAGTAGTTCCTTGTCTTTCTTGAACCGGGGATCGCAGAACCGGGCACAGTACTCCAGACGTGTCCTCACCAGGGCAGAGCAGAGGGGGAGCATAACCTCCTTCAACCTTCTGGCCGTGCTTTTTTTTAATGCACCCCAGGATGCCATTGGCCTTCTTGGCCACAAGGGCACATTGCTGGCTCATGGGCAACTTGTTGTCCACCAGGACTCCCAGGTCCTTCTCCGCAGAGCTGCTTTCTAGGAGACCAACCCCTAACCTGGACTGGTGGATGGGGTTATTCCTCCCTAGGTGCAGGACCCTACACTTGCTTTTGTTGAACTTCATCAGATTCCGCTCAGCCCAGCTCTCTAACATGTCCAGGTCTTGCTGGATGGCAGCACAGCCTTCTGGTGTGTCAGCCGCTCCTCCCAGTTTTGTGTCATCAGCAAACTTTCTGAGGGTCTACTCTGCCCCCTCATTCAGGTCATTGATGAATATGAACAAGGCTTGACCCAGTACTAACCCCTGAGGAACACTCCTAGTTACAGGTCTCCAACAAGACTCTGTGCCTCTGATCACAACCCTCTGAGCTCTGCCATTCAGCCAGTTCTCAGTCCACCTCACTGTCCATAAGAATCGCCTAATTAAGACTGTCTAACTGCATGTAGGGACACTTTCCATTGAGACTGCTTTTCCTATAGCTATCTGATACTGGGTGCAATCTGTTCCATTGCAAAGACATAGTGATTACTCTGTACAGTACCAGTCATGTTAGATCTGATCTGGTTGGAGGCAAGAGGTGCTCCCATCATATAAATAGTAATTTACTTTATGAACCTCAAGGATAAGTGATTTTAAAGGGAGGGGTCATTTCTACCACAACTGGCATAAAACCTGCCGTTTAAAGCAGGGAAATCAGGTCTACCTAGCTGATCACTGTGTGGGGACCATTTCCCAACAAGCTTCTGCGGAGAAGTCTGCAGGAAGAAATGTAGCCCCTTCTCCTACTCCATGGAGCAGTGTCTCAATGTGCTCCTCCTTCTGGACTCAACCCAACTTTGCTCTTTAGACTGATATGCCAAGCTCATCTGGTTTCACTAAGATCCTCTAGGTTTTACAAGGCTCCAGCCACATTCTTTGGCTCCAGCTTGCAGAATATGCTTCCAGGGTAGAGGATCTCTGCCTTCTATCACTTTCTGGAAATGGATCTCTGGCTATAAAACCAGCACTGAGTCCCCTAAGGGTACCTCTACATTCTTAAAAAGCTTAACTCTCCAGTTCATTCCCAGGTCCTAACACCCTGGTATTGAGGTCAGAGTATATAGTTTTAGCACTCTAGACATAACCTAAATGTCTATGGGAAGGACTGCATGCTCTTTTTTTCCTCCACTAGTTGGGACTCCAAATTGTGTAAGTGCATGTCATTTGGAGAAAGGAGATGCAAACTTTTCAAGAGTCTTCTAAACCAACAGGTCTTTGGTTTGGATAACACAGAAAATAGTGGGAGTAAAACCAGTAAGCATCTACTGACTTTTTTTTTCTTTCATTATTCTCATTCTCTGAGATATGATCAAACTTTTTTAAAAAAAGTAGAAAGGCATACACTCCCTCCCCCCCCCNTAGAACCTCTGCTTTAAATACAGTTTCCTCTTTGGTCCCTGAAGGCAACATCCCTCTGCACACATGGGCCAACCATCAACAGACCTCCTCTTGCACAAGACACACTCTCCAGTGCATTCACCTACAAGTTCCCCTTCTCAGCTGTTGTGTTTTCAGACACTTGACTTGGCACAGTTATCTGTGGGTTTGGTGGGTTTTCTTTTTCCTGTCTGGGGACTTTTTACTCCCTAAAGAGCGAGTTCCCTGCAGAGGAACTGGAGAAAATTGCTTTTGCTGAGGATGCTGTCATTGTGCTTCTTTGGGCAAGATATACTCAGGTGCTGATGACCATCAGCAGGTGTTCTGAAAGGCTCTGTTGTGCCTAATTTATAAGTACTTAAGTCTTTTACTGATTATACCCATGACACATTTGGGAAAAGGAAAATTGCTTTTCCCCAATAACTTTTTAATACATATTTGCGCAAAGTAATGACCCCAACAGAAGACAGAAAATTTTAGGTAATCCCCAAGTTACCTATACTTTGCAAAACAGAGTAGTCCCTTGGGATATGGGAAGAATACAAGCATTAATATTTGAATATTTGTAGCTCAAATTCCAGTTAAATTTGAATTTCTGTGATGGACAGGTTTTAATTTCCTTCTCAAATATTTTCTTTATCCCATGACATAACACAAACTTTTTCAAAACTAACTTCATTTTGTTCCCTGCATATTTTTATGTTGAATATCAAATTGGGTTTTAAGCCTTTCCTAATTTTCTAAAAATGTCTCTATATTCTTGAAAAAATATGGGTTTTTTTCACTAAAGCAATAATATCAAGAACAGCTAGAATGATATGGACAGGTAGTTGGAGAAGTCTGTCTACAAGAGAAAGTAGAGTAAAACACTTTGTGCTGAGGATGTAATGTCCATTGTAGATCCATTTTGGAAGTTTATATTTAGGAATTGTTGCAGCCTCATCCCATTTACTGAGTTTCCATTTGAGATCGAAATACACCAGGCGCACTCCTAGAGTGCTCCTTCCAGCTGACAGAAACCTGGAAAGAATGCAGTTCATGCATTCTGAAATCTTTCCAGGAGCACTCCGCAAGACACATAAGAGTCAAAACACAGATCCAAAACACAGAAAATGGTGACGATCCAGCTTAGTTTGGAAAGCATGCTTCCAATCTGAACTAAACAATCATGTAGATGAAACCAAAGACAAACCCTTTCCAGCAACAGATTAAGACTCATGGGTGGTTCTCAAAACATTTTAGAACAACCTCCTCCTTGACCGCCCTCATAACGGAATAGAAAACATCACCCCTTTCAACTTTTTTCACCCTACCTTTCCTTAACAAGTGAAAACATTCTTGTTATAACTTCTGTGAGTGAGAGAGGAATTTTTATTTATTTTCTGATATGTTTATAATATGTCTGATGTCATAGACAGATCAGATAGTGCCTCACCCTGCCATGACAGATAACCCAGATTAGATATTAAATGCATTTCCTATATGATCTTATAAGAGCCGAGATTCCAGGGAAATAACAAGGGTCAAAATTATGTAATTATTGCATCCAAAAATATATCAAAGGAACATTGTTAGATTGCAGTGTAAAATACTCTATCCATTGAGTCTTATGGAAAGAGCAACAGGGTCTGAGTCTACTGAACCTGTAAGATCACAGCAGTGGTTATGGCATGAGGAGCAACACAGGAGACAACCAGAAATATGTTTAAGGTCCTAGAATTTTAGTAAGACCTGTAACTATGTAGGACAAAAGTGAGACTGTTTGTCCAGTGTTAGTCACTCTTGGTAGGTGTTTTTTGGTATGAACTTTATAAAATATACAGATGTATTATTTACATTAAATCTTTCTATAGGATCCCTGATCCAATCAACATGCAGAATGCATAATGCTCTCTTAGCCAACATTTGTCAGCCTCTTTCTATTTACTCTTCAGTGTGTACTTCTGTAGGTCACCTGCTGCACACTATCTGTTCCTCATGTGAGCTTTTCTACAGTGTTTACCACTAATATAGGTGACTGCTTCACAAACAATTCCTTTATCTTCACAACACCTCTGTGAGAGGATTACCTCTTTTTTATGCACAGAGAACTGAGACACAGGAAGATAAAGGTGAAAAATGTACACTAATGTGGAGCAACTAATCTGAGATGTTGCAAACCTGATTATTTGCGTCTTAATGTACAACATACATAGGATTCTATTAATGCAGAACACAGCTTTAGTTGCAAACAAGAGTGCTCAGTGTTTCTGCAAAGCAGACCCCAAGGAGGAGATGGACACTAAAAAGTGATGCAAAAGGGGTGTCTGGGCCTGTAGGGACATATGAGCCCTTTGGCTGTACTTTGGCTCTGTGGCAAAAGTGTTCTTTCTCTCCTTGCCTCAGCATTGTGGCCATCCTGGGGAGGCAACAGGGGGACATGGTCTGAAAGCAAACTATGTCACATTCATACCAGACGCCCTTCTGGACAACCTGAGCAATGCGACAGCAGGGAGCAGAGCAAATTTTATTAACCCCCTTCTTAAGATCGGTTACTCACTAGGAAATCTTTGTGAAAGGTAGTGATAATATTCCTTACAATCAGAAGGCAAATTTGCAGAATAAATTTCACAGTTTTTAACAGGCCCTTAGTCGTAGCACCCTGGGTGTCAAAAAAAACCATGTCTCGCAATGACTGGAAATTGTGGAGGCAATTGTCAGAGTAATTCCTGATTGTTTAATGTTACATCTCGAAAACTTATTTTTCATTTACTATAATACATTTACATGAAAATATCAGTAAAGTATAAATATTGGTTGTACTGGACCCCTTCACTGGAACACTTGAAAAAGGACGGAAATTGAAAGGTATTTCACACACAGAGTTCAAAATAATAGCTGCTGTTTCCCTCAGTGTGCACATGTTGGGGAAGAATGTTCAGATTTGCTTACAGTAATCCTTAAGAGCCTACGTCCTCTCACTTATGCACAGCAAGTGGTGCCAATGATGTGCATTTAATTTAGCAGCAACATCCCAATTAAGAAAAATGACCTTCAGAGCAGTTGTGAAAAAAAACCTATTGAAATGCTTTGAAATGGAAAGACTGGAAAAAGACCTTAATTTTCAAACAGTCAAATTTGGGTCTGCTCTGTAATGTTTTTCTGTCTAGGGCAATAGGCAAATATTTCTGGATTTCATTTTCAGTCCACGAAGATCACGCTGAAAATGGTATCATGGAGAAATAGGCTAATTGGTGCATGATCACCTGTCATTTCACAGGAACAAGATTACCTAAATTATAATTGCAGGAGAGGAAGAAGTGAAATCTTGTGGAAGTGCTCGAGACCAAAATAATTTTTGCATCCCATTTGTGACAGCCACGGAGACACCCAGCTATCTGTGCTTCCTTTGAAAACCCCAGCCTACATCTGTGCACACAAAATATTTTCTGGTGTCAGACATGTATTAACGCTGTTCAAATGATCTGTGGGTTTTTTTTGTTTGTTTGTTTGTTTTTTTTCCGTACTTTACATCATTTCAAGTGATTTTTTGAAATCCCACCTGCCTTACCGCGGGTTGCCAGCTCTAGTACAACATTCGACCATGAAAGCTGTTTTGAATCAGTGAAAGAGGAGAAGAGAGCAGTATGCAGATAAGCCCGGCATCCATGCCGGCAGGCTGAGGAAGGTCATTTGCTCTCAAGTGCTAGGGACACGAAAATGCAAAAGTCACAAAGGGATGCTGCTGGTTACTGCGGGAGGACAACAGTCACTAGGTGGCAGAAGCGCTCCTTCTGCTGCTCCTCCTACCTCGTGTGGTGTGGGCTGTAATTAGGTCAGTGTATGGTAAAGTAGGACTGGGTGATAAATAAAGTAGGTTTTCTCTCCTAGTACGCGCTGCAGCTTAATTTCTCTTCTTTTTAGGTAGTGTTACAAGGTGGATTAAAACTTTTAAAGGAAAAGAAAAAAAAAGCCCTCTCGCCAAGGTAAATGAAATTTAAACTCACTGAGGAGTAACGGTAGAAAAGGAGGAGAGAAAAAAAGGAAAGATGACTCCTCTCTGGTGACATTGATATTCTGTTCAGAAGAACACTGAGGAGGGGGAGGGCTGTGCAGAGATGTGTGTTAAATCTCAAATCCAAACAGGCAAAATGTGCAGTTTTGCCAGCTCTGGTGCAAAGCAATAACATGCACTTTTTCCTTGAGGTATTTTTGTAATTTTGCTATGAAAAAGGCAGTTTTAGTCAGCAAAACATGACCGATTTCCCCTTCCAGAGTTCAGAGTAATGTATCTCACTATGGAGGTGGTACTGAAGGTCAAAGATGAGATAACATCTCCTGCATCACTTAATCTCCATCTGACTGGGAGCCACATTACCCCAGAGCTCAGTGTCAGCTGGTGGAAAGGAAGGTACAAGTTGTCAGGACAATTATTACAGAATGTGCTTAATCAGATTCACAAAGCTGTTCTTTCTGGGTTAAATCATGTTAAGGACTTGATACTATTTCCAGTGAAGTCAATGTAAACCTCCCTTTGACTTCAATAAGAACAGATTTCCCCTCAGTGCAGCATTTGACTTCCCAAAAGACATGACAGAGGAGTTTTCAGGAAGAGGAAGACAGAGGACAGGAATAATCCTCTTCATCTCTCTAGGCTTTCCACCCCCTAAACATACAGGGAGAAAAATAGACTTACTTAAAACAGAAGATGACCTGGCTGAAAGGAACAGATGCAAAAATATAAAGAAAATAAACAATAATATAGGTGCTAAAACATGATTTAGGCAGAATCTGAAATTCTGCCTAGGTCTAAATCTAGTGATCCTTAAATATGGTATTGCAGAGGCATGCTAGGATCAAGAGCTCTGAAAGCTCAGATCACTCCTCTGTGCACTTCTCCAAGTGCTTGCCAGTGCTGTTTTGGCTTGGGGGCTTAGGTATCTAACTCCTGCCTAAAGCCCACTGGGAATTAAGATAGGTAGTGTGGTGTATTAAATCCCCAGAAAGTCCCAATTTGTTCAATTTATCAAAGTATGGGCAACTTACATTGACAGGATCAGACCTTAACAATGCACTTTTATTTACTTTAGTTTTTAAGCACAGTAAAGGGTAGTGCCTCTATCCACTGTTAATATACTATCATAGTAGTGGGTAACCATAGTGGGAGGAGAATTTTAGTGGCATCAGATTAAGCGTGTATGAGGATTTCTGGGAAATCTCTGTTCTGGTCACTGGGAACTCCTGGAACCATGTCGGTTCTGCAGTGGAACAGTGTCTCCCCTGAAGAGTCCTTGTCATCTCCTGTTTATAGCCACTCCTGGGGTGGCTTCCCCTTGGCTTTGTAAGGTATTGTACGGCTCTTGACCAAATGGAGATTATTTTTTTTATGTGCAGCTGAGTTGGTCAGCTTGGTAGTTTGACGATTCCTGTTTGCAGATTCACTTAGAAAGGAGGAGCCCTAAATCCCACCCTGAAGTGAGTGTGAGACCTACTTTTATACAGAGTTATGCTTTTAATACCATTTCTACACAACACTTGTAAGGATCAGCCTATAGCTTAGGGCATTCGAGCAAGGAAAACCTCAGCCCTCTTTTCACCTTTTGTTGCCCAAGCCTGAGCAGGTGTCTGAGTTTCCAGGTGACTTCTCTAACTAAGGTGTTCTATAAATGGTGAGCACAAGTTCTATAAATCACCTGGCTTCTAAAAGTAATGCAGTGAACTCTGCTCTTTGCAAGGGTACATGAAATCGGACATTTCACGGACTCAGATTTCCCTTGTTCAAGTGAAGTATGGGAGCTAAGATTCCCCTTGCTTAGTGTTTTTCAATGATACCTGGTAATTTTGGGAGGGATCACATTGCATGGTACACTGCATAAATCCTTGTGTATACCAAATTGGATATCAGTGCCTAAAAGACACTGCTGTGTCTCTTTTTATAGACACTGAAGTCCTATATTGGACCTAGGGCTATAACTTTGTTGTTTATTACAGTTAATGAATTTAAGTAGGACACCAGCTACATTAGCATACAGATTCTGCTGTGAATTTCAGAGGTTTGAGTAAGTTTCAGAGAAGAAGTGAGAAGAGAGAAAAGCCTAACATGGTCCTGGTATCCATAACACCATTCTCTCCTTCTAGATGTGGGTGGGTGTTCTATGGTGGGAATAATAGTTATCACAGCACAAAGATGCTGTGAACCTGAAAGAGTAAATGTGTTAATATTAGACACATCATTCAGACCCTCAGGTGGAGACAGCTATGAAAGAGCAGAGTGTTAAAATAGCATCCACCCTCAGTCCTATCATCTTTATTTCTCATGTACTTCTTACTACACAAGTATAAACTATAACTGCCTGTCTCAGGGAAATTCAAACTAAAGGCGCAGTGCAGACATACAGGCTTTCTCTAAGAGTTTACCAAATTTGTTTCATTTTTGGCATGGCTCACCATCAAACATCTAGTAGCATCACAGCAAAAGATTTTGTTACCTAATGATTTTGTCAGGCATAGGAGACATCGATTTCACCAGTGTCACTACAGTTTCCCATCTCCAGCAACAGCTGATATTACCGCTGACTTCATCTACAAGTTGCTGTCCTTGTATTTGATCTGGATATCATAAAAAGCTAGTTGACTAGTTTGACTAGTTTAGTCAACCCCTGTACTTGAAAATGAGCTACATTGAGGACTAGATTCCTTCCAACAGGTCTGTTTTTACCACCACCTCAAGAAGCATAAGAAAAGGTGAAAGATGGTGTTGACAACAGATGTGGCTAGTGGACTGTTGCCTACATGTGGTCTCTCACTGATGACGATACCAGAATAAAAGAATCAACAAGATTTCTTTCTTAGAAATCCTCAGTGTAAACAAGACCTGACTGTGGATTTAGAGTGCTAAACTTACTATTTGACAAGTTAGATCCCAGAAGGATTATTTTTGTTACTACTAAGCTTGAGTCTGATGTAGAATGAGGGCTGGATTTTTTTTTCTTGGTATTTTTAACTGCTCTTGAAAACATTTTGTTGAATAGTAGGAGTGGTTGGTACTTTTCCAATTTGGAACTGCTTAGCTCATGAGTTCATAAAACAACTGCTGCAACTGAAAAGTACTGCAGCAGCACAGAAAAAAAAAAGATAAAGAAAACTCTGCAGACTTATAAACACATTATTTTCTCTTTCTAATTGAGGTCCAGATGTTCAAAAGAAAACACATGGACAGAAAAGAATTTTTGGTTTTACTTTTAAACAAAACCAATACATTTTACTTCTTTCACTTGAAGAATTTTATAGACCTTGGAATTTGTGTTTTACAGTTGTGTTATGTGATGCACACTAAGGGTTAGTGCTGTGTTTTAGGTTACAAAATCAGTGTCACAAAATAAGATGCATTTAGCTTCATCATCTCAACTATTTTCCCATAAGAATAAAATCATTGTGGTAAGGGAAGAATTTATGTATTGTCTACTCAGTGTTCTGCTTCCTTGTGAGAATCAACTCAAAACAGAGATGCTTAATCTTTTAGACAGTGCTAGCCACAGAGTCCGTGATGGGACCATGCCAGTGCCTCATGCTGTAACTACTCCTCAGCAATATGTCATACCCTTGCCTTGCGATCTGGTGTACACATGTGCGTGCCAGACATATCACGAGTAGACATGCAACACCTTCCCTCTCATGATATTTTCCAAATCCATGAATGCCTGAATTATCATTTGACCAGCTGTGCATATACCCACCGCTTCCAGTGCCACTGCTGGATGTGCAGGCTCATGGCAGAGGAGCACTCTGGAAGTTATATACAACAGGGAGCAGGCACCATCTTACATGCCAAAGCTGAGCTGCTCCTGACTCAAGATGCACAGCTGTCTATTTCTACCCTAGAAAAACCGTTCAGTACACAAACATTTTGGGATGGCATGTTCTGACTGTCACATCAGTTTAAGCAGATGTATTAGTTCCCATTTGTAGAACAAATGGACATTTCTGATAAAAGATACAGTTACTTGATTTGAAAATCAATTTTATTGTATGCTGAACAGGTGAATATCAGTCCATTCATTCATGAACTTCTGCATGGGAATGAGATTGTTTGTTCAGCAGAGATATCAAACTGTGGTGAACAGGTTGCTGCTGTTTTAGTGATGAACTTAATTGGCATCCAGTGACAATAAAATAACAGAGGGTACTGCAGGTCAAACTTCAACTCCATCAGCAGAGCTCTGTGGGGAAGCTTCCACAGTACCTGCTGCACTATTGTTCCCTCTATTCAGTACTATCAGCATCCCTCTTTCTGATGAGCACTAGGCTTTTTATTTTAAACCAAAAAAACTCACAAGGGGTTC
Source organism: Ibidorhyncha struthersii (assembly GCA_013398815.1). NCBI lineage: Eukaryota > Metazoa > Chordata > Aves > Charadriiformes > Charadriidae > Ibidorhyncha > Ibidorhyncha struthersii. The sequence continues at coordinate 77,946 of VZSZ01007535.1, forward strand.
TATGTGCCAGGATGGTGTAATATATGATTTGCATAAGAAAGGATGAATAGACTCAAAATACCTCCTTGAAAAGAAAGGAGCGGAGTTTTCCTTTTTAATGATAAAGAAAAAGTCTCATGTCACACTCTGTATCTCATTGTGAGTCTTCCACAAAATCATTTGATTAGAAAAGCAGAGGATAATTGGCATGACAAAAACAAGGACACAAGAAGTGAGGCATTATGTGCTGTTTCCACAAATATTACTGCTAATTGTGTCAATTAAATTATCTAATTAGTCTACAGTAAATCACTTGAACACACACTCGCACAAATTCAAAGCATATGTTTCTACAGAGAAACGAACAGTTCCTAAAGGGTCAGAGTTTAGGAAAAGACATCAGACGTGGTATGAGCAAAGAGTAACTCTGATTTGAATTTTGTTAATAATCAAACATACCTAAGTAGTGTGCAGGTCATCCTGCTGCCTGGGAAATGATTTGATAATAAGCATTACATGTGGCATGCCAAAATTAGACCCGGACGCATCCTGACTGTTCTAGGAAACAGCCCAAAGCCATAGCCGTATCACAGCAGGGCTGAGCCCACATTAAAAAGCCTTTGGGAAAGGCAGGATATGTGTGCTGGCCTGTGCTCTGCAAGCTTGGAGCAGGGCATGCCCACTTGCAACATGCTGCATAGGCAGGCCAGGTAGAGGTGAAACCTGCGCTAGTAAATTATATGTTCCCAGGGCCATGTTCTCATCCACTGAGACCAGCTGACAGGGGACAGCCCGTGCTCAGACCATGAAATTCTCTTGCAGCCCCAGGCAACATGCCCCAGGTTAGCATGCCTCTTGGGAATGGTCCCTGGTCCACGCTGACTCCCAAGTGTGCCCAGGAGTTGTTTAGGCGAGTGCTAGATCACACAGGCCAAAACTACCTTGGGCTGTTCTTTTGCTTGGACAGTTCAGGCAGTCCTGGGGTTCTCCAGCACTTTCAATTTGCTTGGGCACAAGCAGTCATGATGTCTGTTTTACCCTCTACGTGATGCACTCTTACAGCATCACCACCATTTTTATACAGAGAGCATAAGCAGATTGCAGGCACTGGGATCATGGGTTTGACTAATCTAAGAACTGAGTCCTTCTCTGAACTAAATCTTTTATCTATATATGATCTTTATCTGTAGCTATAAATAGAAGCCTTTAGCTAATGCCACTCTCATATTCTTCCTACACACATACATGCCCCAAACTGGCAGGCCAATGACCAACTTTATTATCAAGACCTCACCTTAATCTTTGACAGATTAAGTCAGATGTGTTGCCATGTGTGATGAGTAAGAATGGCCATAGAAGACTAAAGGCAATGAAAAAGTTGCATTCTCATGTTTGATACTTTCTGGAAATAGTTCTTTCCAATCATTAGTACAACACAGAAAATAAACAAGGAGTTTCCAAAGAGCAGTTAGCCACAGAGCCTTTTGGGAAATCAGTGTCTGGAGAAAGCTTCTGCAAAGTAACGAACAGGAGGCTGTCATTTTTCATTTGGCACCATTTAATGTCATTGTTCATTGATGTTTCATTTGTCACATTTCATATTTTTAATAAGAAATAAACTAAATTCTTATTTAGTTGTGGTGCGATAAAACCTCCTGAAAAACTCACACCTATATTTTAAAGCTGACCAAATTAACCCCTTCATCTGTCAAGGTGACTGAGTATGATATGTTTTTAAATATAGTTGATCTTTTATATAAGCATGTCTGAGTATAAACTCAAAAGATGAATCTCCACAGAAGAGTATTTAGATTGTATCAAATGGTAACTGAGAGGAATTTTTGAGTGTAAAAGTGGAATACGAGTACCAAAATAATTTAGATTCCTCGGTCACAAATTAAATTTTTAATCAACTTTTCAAGTTCCAAAAATGTCCCCAGTACCTGTAAGACCAAGTGTGAAAGAAAAATGTTAAAACCTGTGAAGAGCAGCACTGAAAAGAAGTTCTGGATGACAGGAACTTTGTCTTGCATTTAATAACTATCCACTGCCCACAGAAAATTATTACATACCCACTGTACAGAGAACTTTTTACACTCTTCATAAGTGAAATTACTTCCTCACTTAGCATCCTCAGTGGACGCAGCGAAATTTTTGGAATCAAATTTCATCTGGGTTTTTTTTTTGCCTCTGAGCCAATCACATTTCCCCTCCCCTCTGCCAGACAGGGATATTTACAGTCTATAGAGATTCACAGCAATTTTGTGAATTTTGCAACGGGTTTCTGTCATTTTTACAGAAAGCTGTAATTGTGTGTGTAAGTGCCTCTGTCTGTAAGTGCAGGACGATAGTTCAAAAAATATCAGGGTCTAAATTAAGTGCTTATCTAACTTCTCATTATCTAAATGTCATAAAATTATATGAATTAAATAGTGATCAGTTTTTAGTTCATGTTACCTTTTTCTTTCTAACTGAAGATATTGTATTATTTAATGATACAGTTGTTCAGGAACAAGGCATTTATTAAAACAATATTTGTAAATGTGCTTCCAAGGATTAGGTGTGTCTTATAGAAAGAAAGAATGCAACTTCAGTATCTCTGTTCCTGGGGAAACACCCTACACCTTCATCACAGTCAGCTCTCTCTGAATGGTAACGATAATGCTTTGTTTCCCTCTCAGTTATGTAATTATTGCAAAGATTAATTTGTCATTTATTTTTACATTGTTTTGGGAACTTGTAGCAACAGAAAAGGGCATGCATCTTGTTTTTCCAGAACAAAGAAGAATGTAGATGTTTTACAGATGAGTCAATACTGAGGGTATCAGTTTTAGAAAGTAAGCTTGATTAACTTAGCTGCATGCTGCTCAGTCAAAAGTAGGGATGGCCATGGGACAGTGCTTGGAGCCACAGCCTGGGAACATTTTGTTTTCTGCTGCATCCTCCTCTACTTGACACTTAAACTTCATCCAAGTCTGGTGCAGTACAGGAAAGACATTGATAAGCTGAAGCAAAATCCAGCAAGATGGTCAGGGTTGGAGAACTTAGCTGGTGAGAAGAGGCTGAGGGACCAGACCTAGATCGACCTGGGGCAGAGACAGATTCAGAAGGACCTAATAGCAGCCCCCCAGCATCTGGGCAGGGGATGGGGGAGGGGTTGGGGGGTCAGCAAAAAGGCAGTGTTGAGCTCTTCACAGTGGGGCTTGGTGGGAGGATGAGAGACAACATACAGAAGTCGTGAAAGGGCATATCAGGAAGCACTTCTTCACCATGAGAACAGTCAAGCAGTGGAACAGGTTGTGCAGTCCCCACACTCAGGAGTGTTCAAAACCAGACTGGATAAAGCCCTGAGCTACCTGAGCAGCTGACCCTGCTTTGAACAGGAGGTTGGAAGAGATTGCTCAAGGCCCCTTCCAACCTGAATGATTCTGTGGCCCTGTGATTCTATAATTGCAAATAAAAATGATTTACATAAATTTATCTGTCAAAAATTGACAAGGAGAGCCATTTATTTAATAACTACCAGTTGACTTTTCACTTTTAACAGCTTAGGAGTTTTGCACAATATACTGCAGTATGGATCACTGTTCATAAGAAATAGCTACCTCTTGAAAAAAAATTATATCACTGTGCCATAATAAGGCAATGTTAGCACAGCCAAAGGGTATGCATTTTATACTGTGATATCTTGATGGAACATATGCTACCAACAAAACAGAGGTAGTTTTTGCCTTGATGTAGGTGACTATGTTTGATGCTCGATTAATTTGGGCTGGGCCAGCTGCCTTACAATTAAAAACAAGTCTTTGCTTTGCCAGACCTCAGATTTTGTATGGTTGTAAACATCCTTCTTGTGCTGATAAACATAGCTTAGCATTTCAGGTTAACTTTCCACTGAGGGGTAGGAAGACATTTCCTTCTCTCGTAGTTTCCTAAATGCACAGGTTAATCGGTTTTCACTGTGTGTTGACCTATTTCAACAATGACCATATTTCCCTTATGCTGTAAGAAATTGGTGTCATGCCTCCAAAGCATGGGTGATCCAAGCAAAACAATCAAGGAGGTTACACCTGGGGTTTGGGACCACTCTATCTCTCCCCATCCAATAGGGCTGTCTCCCTTCTCACACAGCAGCAACTGCCAAATGCACCGGTTTCTGCGTCTCCCACAGGGAGCTCTGGTGGACAGAAGGCAATGCTTCACTGTTTCTGCAGCATCTGCTCATCCAGAAGTTGTTCTCATTTGCCTTTTGCAGGAAAAGCAGTGGTCTGTATTCATCTTGGAGGCCATGACTGGATCATGCTACTTTCCTTTTGTGGAAAAATCCTCTTGTACAAATGAAGGAAAATATATTTGGACAAAAAATGATATAGGCTAATATAGACTTTCCCTTTAATTCTCAATTCTTCTTCCTCATACTAGCTCAGTTAATAGATCACCAAGCAATTCTGCTATTGAATGCAAAACAGAGTTACTGAAAAGAAGTAAACCTTGGTATCACAAGCAAATGCATAAGTCTGTCTTTTAGAGACAGGTAGACTATGCCTACAAATCTTGCACAGTTGTGATGCTGTGCAGAAACTTCCTCAAACACAGCTGAACTGCACGTAACTTAAAGAAAAAGAACATCAAGGTCAGTAAAGACAGAGAAAGGAAGCCAGGGTATAAAAGAAGAAACAGATCTTGATTTTTCTTCTATGAGACTGACTTTTCCCTCTTTTCTATAGTTTTAAGATATTGAATGCCCCTGGCACACGACCTTTATCAGGTACATCATGAATCCGTTTTGACTTTCTATTTTATTTAAAGCTAGATGGCATTGATTTTATTGACTACTCTGCTTCACAGCCAGTGCAGGTGTTCTAATGAAACTTAGCACAAGTGTTACAGTCTTTTAAAATTTGCTTTTTTTTTCTGACTACTGGTTTGCATAATTCAGAAATAATTAAGCATTCATGTAAAGGCATTTCACAAAGCAAGCTCAAATACAGTCATAAATATACATACAGTTTTTTTTTCCTCTTGGAAGGAAACAAATAGTCTTACACTGATGGATTTAATTTATTCATAATAATCACCAGAAATTTGCATATGATGAGCAAATTTTCCAAATGCAACGTGTTGCAAGAATTGTGCTATTTTTAAAATGAGATTGCTGGAGCTTTTAAACAAAGGAATTTTTTAATAGCAGATAAGAAGTGTCTACTAAAAAATATATCATTTTTCCTGAAGATCAGAAAGGACATTTGTACACTATATGACACAGAAATGTGTCCATTTTCTGAGAAGAAAAAGCTTTGTTTGCTGGGAACGCTTGTTTAATATGGATCAAGGGATTATGTTGTCTTTATTTGTCCTTTAGCGTAAAGGTTCCAAATTCGCTTCACTCTTTCATGTGCTAAAATTTCTCTTCTATAGGTGGAAAAAATCCTGCTGATGAAGAAAATATACATTTCAGAAAATGCCTGAAAACCTATAGGAAAAGTTTGGAACTACATACCACATAAAATTTTTCCAGACAAAAGTTAATTTTCTTCCTGAAAGGCACTTGGTACTGGATTTACTCAGGGAAGAGCCATCCAAAAGGCTGCCTTCTAAAACAGTGGTGATCAGCCATTGATCACAAGAGGTGCAAAAGCAGCTCATCGCACGTATGTGTGTGTTTTTATGGGTGCCTATGTGTTCATAGTTTGCTTTGCCATCGTTCAGGACCACCCCTTTCTTACACTGGATTTTGCAGAAGGGTTAGAGGCCCCTGGCAGCTTCCTTCTAGCTGCACGCTTCAATTAAGTTATGCCCATATGCGAGTGTCTCATACTGCTTCTGACCTCAGAGATCTGCATGTGAGACAGTATACGTTTTGGGAGAAGATGACTGGAAGGGTGACGGTAGGACAAGAACTTTGGCATTAGTTTTTAGATACAGCATGCATGTGCTAGATGTAACTTAACATAAAAAGACAGGTAGTTCCTTCCCCAAAGAGATTATAGTCCAAATATAGGACAGCAATAAGAAAGGTGGCTAAGCAGGAGGTAAAAAGATGATGATCACTGCTAGGTGGGACTAACATTATAGGGCTTTAAGTTCACTTCCTTCCTTAGCAATAGCTAAATATTTCAAATATAAAGGAGAATTATAATACTGCCATTGACTACTCATGAGTAGGAAAAAGGAGTTATTGTTAAGATCTTTTCAGTTCTGTCTTCTGTAAAGTATTTGTTGTAAAGTTGGATTATTTTGAGGTTGGGTGACACATGGAGAAAAATGAATAAACGAGAGAAAAAAGGTTTAAGTAATGAGTACCGAGAATGATAAAAAGATTAAAAAGGAAAGGAAAAAGGAGAGTTGTGGGACATCTAGGGGGAGAACACATGGTGGGAATAAAATACCTTTTGTGGCTGAAGCTCACTGGACTATGTCTCTCTTCCGTCCTGTTTACTAAGAATAGTGTCTGGAGCAGGATTTGCAATGTTGTCCAGTATGTGAGAACGCCAGCTCCAAAACCTGGTATCTTCCTCTGTCAGGGAGCTTGCAGGAATCTAATGGTTACATTTGGACCACACTTATAAAATAGTACATTACACACCTATAATAATAGTAGTAGTAGTAATAATAATAATAGTGATGATGATGATGATGAAGAAAAAGAATGTAATGAGGCTATGTCATTATTCCTGGCTGTATTACAGATTTGAGGTGACTCACTTGTTTTGAAGACCTATTGCATTCTGCTAAGGTAAATTCTGCCTACAGCACATTTAACCAATAGTGAGAAACTGCATATTGAAAGGCAAATACAATGCTTGTCATTGTTGGTAGAAGACACAGCTGTAGCTTCCACTTATTAGGCTGAAAATGTATCCTGTACTGTATTGCTTTGGGCTTTGTCAGCATAGACAATGTGCATTTTTGATACAACACAGGCTGATCTAACCAGACACAATGTGACCCATGTAACAAACGGCACTAAAAAGAGATTTGCTTCTTTAATGGATAAAACCAGGCAATTCCTTTGACAACAGCATTTGCAGCTGCCCTTTCATATTAAAGGTAACTATGCTTATTAATAAGTACTTGACACTACATCCATATTGAATTTCTGCTTGTTTGTTCATTCAGAAACCAGAAACGTCACCAACTTGATGATTCAGAGACATTTGCAAGCTTCATAGAGCACCACATGTAGATCATACTCTGCCTGTTGGGACCTACTGAAACATCACGGCAGTTTTCAGACATGCAGTTATACCTTGTTCATTTTGTTCTCAGTAACAGCAGCATGTTGTAGACATATGCAGCCATTGAAATCAGGAATTGTTTTCTGCATACTGGAAAAAAAATGTTTACGTAGTTCTTTTTATGTGAAGGGAAAGAACGTCCTGACCTAGTCAATACACTTCTCTGGCATCAACGGTTCTAGTTACAGACCTGGCACTACAAGATGCAGCACTGAACTGTGCTTATTGGACAACTGTTGCCAGTTCAGCCATCCACAGAGTCAGTGTTTCTCTTCTTGCAGAATAACTATGATCACGGTACTGGAAATGAGAAGAACTTGCTCTCCTAGCTGTTTGCACTTGAGATAGTTGGGAAAATATTCTGCAGTGTCTCAGAGACAAATGAATATCCTTGATAACACCTCATATAATGAAAGCTACTTTTAGATTTGCTTAGTCACAGCCAAAACTCTCAGTGCCTGCAAGAGTTGACAGAAACAAGAGGCTAAAGTCTCCATGAGCCACCTGTGAGCCACGTAGCTGCTGCTGCTCTTGGACAGAGCCAAGAGCTTAAGAATGCTTATTAAGCATAGAAGCATAATATGAGACAGCAAGAGAAAAAAAAGGAGGAAAAAAAGTGATGGCAGTTGATTCATGTACTGTTCCAGCTCCCGGGAATTTGCTGCTGACATGATGCACCAAGCTGAAGGTACACTGAGGACAGCTTGCACCTTGCAGTAAGCATCCTGCCCAGCTCTCCCGTGAGCCAGCCATTCTCCTGCTCAGCCTACACACTGTATTTCACAGACATTGTCAAAGGCTTCTTAAATCAAGGACAATTTTATTAACCTGATAAATTACACTGGAAACAGAAGTTAGAAACCATTCATTTTTATTCTTGTCCAGGAGAAGCTGTTGACTGTTTTGCTTTTGACCTTCTATCTTGCAAATAAGGGAAACTTGAATTTTAGCAGGGTCTTGGGTACCTGATTCTGAAAGTAAATATTGCCCTAGTATGCAGAAAATGTCAAAATGCAGTCCTTGATTTTAAAATCAGGTACAGTGGTGGGTGACTTATGTTTTCATTTTATGGAAATTTATCATCCATAAAAGTGGGCTCAGTAAGTCAACACAGACCATAAGCAGTTTGTGGACACCCTTTTCTTAACACAGATTTGCAAAACCCACACAACCCAGGCAGGCAGTGAGGTATAAAGAACATTACACTATGAGCTTCAGTGCTTCTTCCTCCATCTTTTGCCACCAGCTCTGGTGCCATGCTGTAAGCATTCTTCCACAGTTCTTCAAATACTGTGGACACTACCTGGTATTCAACACACATTAAGACTGATATATTCACTGTTACAATCAGAGTCTTGTTATTTGTAATTGCTTAATACTGATATTAGAACAAGAAACATTATCCATGGTAGAAACACAAAGTGGTGATGTTCCTATAAACAACTATAGAGAGGAAAATGCTGTGTTTGAGGATGATAAAGGGTTGGATTTGAGTCTTGAGTCCTGTATGGCTGAATAACTTCTTCAAACAGTCACAGTAGCTTTAGTTAATGAGACGCAGTTTAATATTAAAGGGAAGTTTTCTTGTATTTTTTGGGGAAAAAAATGTTGTTTTGGGTAGAACATGGGCTACTTCCATGCACTTTTCCCCTGAGGACAAAGTCATACATTCACTGTGTGATAAAACTCCAACAGAACATGCAAAGGTCATATTTAATGGACTGAAAAAAAACCCAAGGAATGTAAATTTTTGGGACTAGAGAAATAGGATCAAAAACCACTGATGTATGTATATAGCCTTGCAGAGTTGTGCAGGCATGAGGAAGCACTATGTGGTGGGACCTGGGTAATGTTTAGTCCTTCTGAACTTGGCCAGCACTACAAGGCTGGAGTAAGTGGTGGAGAACATATGCGTAAAGGAAATATTAATGCAGAGGAAATAGATGTGTTCCGAAATGTTTTGTATATCTTATGTTTTCCCATCCTTAGCACTTTCTATGAACCAGAACATTTCTTATTCATTGAACTTCTAGTTGGAAAACACTGTAAGGCAATAACATTTGTTGCCCAGTTGCAAACCACATTACTGTGTCCACAAAGTTCAGAGTTTGGAAGGCAATTTGGAAGCCACTTAGCTATCATCATTTATCCTGTTCCCACTGTCTGCTAAGACAGTTCTTGAGCCCTTTTAGAACTTTTTTGTCGTGTTTACAGTTTAAAAGTTTCCACAGTAGTTTATGCTTCCCAGTTTTAGATGTTTCTTCGTTAGGATTGTGGTTTTAGTTGCATTCTTAGCAAAGGGTAAGGATATAAGCCTGTGTTTGGAGCAATACTAATGTTGTCAAAAGGCATATCTCTTTGGTAGTCCAGGCACAGTAAGCTCCCGAGTGCTTAAAATGCACTGTCTGGACCCATTTTCTGTAACAGGTCCATCTATTCAAACTACATAGGCACAAGTTAGGCTTCTGGTTAGAAGATACATGTACACAAATTATACAGTTATTTCAGACACAACAAAATCACTAAGGATAACAAACCACAGAAAAGTTACGACAACAGGATAATACAGTTATTTGACTGAAGTTTAGCGTATTTTTTCAGCCAACGTTGGCGGTTACATTAGGTTTTGTTGATGAAGTTAAAGCAACTGGATTGCCATCCAGTGCACAAGTTTAGAAGAAAGTTTTACAAACAGTTGAGTTTGTGGCACTGAGGCAGAGGCAAGAAGAAAGAGAGGGCATTCTGGGCTTGATTTACTTGTGAAAAAGAAAGGAAAGGAGAGGGAAGAGACAAGCAAGTGACAGGGCCCATCATCTTTCTTCTCATTACTATGGAGTTATATGGTGACATTCTGCATCTCAAAAAGTTTTTAAAAAAGCATATAATTAAAAAATACATGCATTTATATATGTATATTGACATATATATTTATGTATGCATACAGTTGAAATCTGCTTACATTTCTTTTTTAGAGGAGCGTCATTTGTATTAGACTAGCAAAGACACATTGAACTGTAAAGTGATGTAAACGTAACACTGTTCAGGATCTAAAAAGAAAATTGAAATATGTGAGAAACTACCATGATTTTTAGCCATTCATGCTTTTGCACACATAATTCTACAGAAGAATGAGTGTTGTGCTCAGGCTAGTTTTCCCTCTCTCAGCTATTTGTAACACAGCAATCATAGTATCTAGGTGCCAGTTTTGACAAAGTTTCACTGGGAAAGAAACAGTTATTATAGGTTTCATTGTGAAATAACTGGTTATGTGTCAGCAGCTGCTGTAGAGAACGGCAAATACATCACTGACTGTACAGAATGAGTGTGAGAGAGATTTGGAAACACATCACTGAATGCTGGAGAGACAACAGACGCTGTGGAAAACCCTACTGTATTCCTACTCTGCAGAAGACGTATTTCCACAGAAAACACCTTTAGAGAGATCCTCAAAGGGCAAAGTTCGATACAAAGAAAACAGATTCCTGAAAAACAGAATCCTGATATACTTTTATGCCTTTCAGAATACATGAGAATTAAATATACCTCAAACACATTTGAAGGGTATTATGGGTAATATAACCAATTCCCTAATTCTAGGAAAGACTGAAATTGAGATGACAATGTTGATTTGGCAGAGACAACTAGTGACAGTAATAGACTGATGCAGCAATTAATATTTTAACAGATTTATATACAACAATAGTTGCATTATTTTGTAGCTACCACTAGCGTAATCTATGAGTTTGATACTGTAGACATTTGCTAAACTAGGTAGTCATCTGATATTGTGTTGGATCTTATAAAAATGGATCATTAAACCAATTACCAGGTAGTGCATACCATAACACTTACAAGTACAAGCTATATGGGTGTGTATATTTATAGTAGGACCTCGGTACTTTAATTCATCTCTGGTAATTCATGTTTCTAGAATTTCACTGCTCGTAGATACGTTAGGAAAGTAAGATATGCGTTTCTCGTTCTTGTGGAAAATATTGTCCACTGTAATTACAAGTTGTGCAGCTATGTATATCTTTAAAATCCAGGCCTCTTTCTACTGATGAACTCATTGAGGAAATAGTTTATTATCGCACACACTTCTTCAAAGCATAGTATTTAATTCTTCTAATAAAAATTACACATATTCTGACATGAAGTGTATACAAGGCAAAAGAAAAAGTTCATATTCTTATCTCAGCCATCAGTTTGTGCCATACTTGCACAAGCAGAATGTCATTGTCTCTGTGGCCATTAATCCTCTAGAGTATTTTAAGTAACAATTTTCTGTCATGGGCTGATTTTCAGAGTGAAAAAAACCCACAACCCATTGAAGTTTAAAGTGAAACTTCCACAGGTAATTTGAAAGGTCTGAGGAACAACAGCAGTGAAGATGTTCATGGTCTAGAATACCCTTGCAAGCCAGGGCACATATTAAAAGCTTGATAATAAAGAAGTCTGACTGCTGAAGCCCTGGTGGTATCAGTATGTCATTCAGCTATTGCTGTGAAAACAGTGTCGATGCAATTTTCCTTATATTCTGACTAGTTTTGAGTAGCTTGCCAACTACCATGTGTTGCTTTTCACCTTCCGATTACTTAGGGTTTTTAAAGACAAATGGCTGGATCACAATGTGATGTGTCTTTTGGGTTTTGGGGGTTTTTGTTAGTTTGTTTGCTTGGTTTTTGGTTGTTTTATCTTATTTTTTTTTTATATCCAGGCCATTCAAGGGACATTTTTACTGTTGCTCTGACATGATTTTCATACCTCTAAACAACATCAGAAAACTGCTTGTAGTTTCCAAGCTGTGTCTAGTGATGTCAATTTTGTGGATGTTCTTTATACTGAATACAAAGTGAAAATCAACAAGAAATTTTCAGCATGTAACTTCAGCTGTATGTGCTAAGTGCAATTTTGAATGATATTTTCATTCAAAACATTAAAAAACATTCAGAAAACATTCTTTATCTGCAATAAATGTCTCCATGTTTTTGTTCATTGTTAACATTCGTACTTATAAAAGGAGAGATTTAGTGAAGTTTGGACTTTCCAGTTCATAAATAGCAAAAGAAAAAAAAGGGGAGGAAAGAAAAAAAAAGGAAATAGAGAAAAAAAGAATAAAAACAACATAGAGGAAAAGTTAACTTTAACAATCATTTTTCTCTTCTGTTCACTTCAAATGTAGCTTCATTTTAAGTTTTGGGCATATGTTGGGGTCATTTCTTATTTTATCAAAACAGTTTTCCCATCTTAATTAAAATCAGTGGACTATGCAATTCTGTTAGATTGCAGGAAAGGAGAATTTGTTAATTTACATTTAAATAAAACTGATTTTCTGAACTTCTGATATAGTAGCATTTTTAATATCTTGTGCTTCATATTATATTTATAAGTGGCACCACTGGAGTTATGGGGAGTCTTGGCTTGCATTTCTGACTGCTATCCTTCAGTAACAGTAGTGCTTTTGTAGCCATGGTAGTCTAAGAACAGAGTCAAGGAAAAGTTTACAGTTGAAGGTAATATTTTTTTATTAAATCTGTTGGTATAACTGGATGAAAAGGCAATTTGAAGAAGAATTTTCTCAAAATATTGACCATTTTTCCCAGATGTTCTATTTGGTCTAACTGAAAATATCATTCATTACAACTGAGAATATATTAATTCTGTTATGATGTCTTGAGTGGCAACTTTCCTGCCTTGATATTTCATGATCATCAAAGAGTTTGAAGTTAACTTCCTGTTGATAGATTCCGAAGTTTTCAATAACTAAAGTTTTTTTTTCTTTATCCTTTCATTTGCTTTTTTTTTTTTTCTTTTCTCTCTTTTTCTTTTTTCTTTACTACTTGTCTCTAGTCTTACCTCTGGACTTCTAGTTTTCATTACTTGTATTTTAGTAGTCAGGGCATGCAAATACATGCAGCCCAAGACCCTTTACAGTACAAAGGAATCAGTAAAGAACTTCAATTACCACCTGAAGTACTTGTAATTAACAGGAATTCTCTGCAGTACGAAAAGATGTAAGATTTACTTACAACACTGGGACATTATGAGGTATGTAGAGATGCACAAGAAGTTTAAATCTGCTGCTTCTAGGATTCAAGCAGGAATCACTGGGCAGAGGCTGCCTTAATGATTTTCTATTTAGTAGTTCTTTTTGCATGGAAACCTGAAGAGGCTTCCTCATATTTAATTTTGTGCTGTGATATGTCCAAACAAGTTCATTCTAACAATCCTTTTGAACTTACCACAGTTTCATACTGAATAATGCTTAAGCTAGTTTGCAGCTGATAATGTATATTTATGGGTTCAGCATTAACAGTGACTAGAAATGCTTCACTGATCTGAAGGTAGTATAATATTTTTGAGAATGCTTTTAGTTTAGATTCAGTTGCTGTCACTGAATATAGAATTAGAAAGAGACAGTTTTCCATCTGGTGAAAACAGAAGGATTTTGGAACATTTTTCTAATTGAATTGTAATAAGAAGCAAAAAAAAAAGTTTTGTGACAAAATATAAATAATTCTGAAATATTTTATTCAGTACCAGTTATTATGGATTGTTATACTAGATTTTCTAAGATAAAAACATTGTTTTAAAGAATGGAAAATCAGAATTCCTTTTTAAAAACTCTCAAAGAGAACTTTTTGACTATTTCAAAAAAAAAATTTTTAATCATAGAAATTAATTCAAACTGACCTTTCTTTAGGGCTGTCAGGCATACATTTCTACCTGATGCCCTGAAATATTTATCCAACAAAAAAGAATGTAGGTATTAGTTTGATTTTCATGGACATTCAAGTCAACAGCACACTTCGGTAATTTTGTTATGGCAAGAGCCTATCAGACTTATTGTAGAATTATTGTCTATCTTTGCAGTGAATACAAAATAGAGCAAATTTCTTGGGACTATTTCTCTAGATAAATATATAGGAATGCTTGCTTTTCCAGTGAAAATTTTTCATTTTGTCAAATTGCTATTTCTTGTTAGTGACAACATATATTAAATTTGCTAGTGGTACTAGAAGTGCCTTTTCTTTTCCGTTCACATCCTCCTTTGAAGCAATTAACCAATCTAGGGAGGTTAGTTGCTTGATTTTTCTCATTGTTTGCAGTCAATGTGACTCTTAAGTCATGTAGTAAAAAAAGAGACGATGAGTGCTTCATTTAATGTTATCAACGTCAATTATACATGAGCTCCCTTTACCTAGGAAATCTGAATGCTCAGACTTGATCTTAAACTCTGGTCCCAAGAGAACAGGCAAACAGTCATTCTGCCTGGGATAATGATGTTCTATATAAAGCAACAAAATGCTACCTGGATTTTCCTAACACTATACTGTACAAATTTAAATATTGCTCAGGTTCAGGGAGGTTTTTCCACCATATGGAAACACTTGAAGGTAGGCTTAGATACTCAGATTCTCAATGTTATGCCTTAGATTTGACAAGTCCCAATAGCTTAGTGACAGTTCTGCATCTAAATCTTCTTGTATCATGCCCAAGAAATGCCTAGTGAAACATGATACGCATTAGAAAAAAAGACACTAATTAAAAAAACTAAAAAAAGAAGGGAAAAAAAGACCTTACAACTGAACTCTCTTTCTGTCTCCAGGAAGCAAAGAAAGAAAGATATAAACTTAATTATTTTGATGCAAAAAAAAAGGAATAGCTCTGTTTTCAACATTTGGGGCCAGAAATCTAACCCTTAGGATCTTTTTTGAAGCTGCTAAACCATTACAGATGCATCCATCCATACCCAAGATAAACTCAATGATAGCTTTCGAGACTGTGAGAGTTATGTCCTTAGCTAAGGTTGACTTTTGTCTTTTTCTGCAAAATAGTTTGTAGTAAATTTAAATTTCCTCAGCTTGAAGCTTACCGGAACATGGTGTCATCATCAGTTACCGATCGATTTAATTATGCTCTGCAACAGAACTTTCCAATAAAACAAGGTGAGAAGTACTGTTACTGCAAGAAGCTTGGAAATTTCAGAGAGAAATGCAATGTACTGTATATTTCTATTCTCCACACACTCATTACCTATCAATATTGGATGAAACTTCTTGTCAAATTCATTGTCATGAACAGTCTGTTTCCATGGGTGTAATATCAGGCAGTTATGTCTAATACAAAGTTAATGTTTATCTATTAAAAGAGTTGTACGACCTTAAAATTGATTCACATTTGTGTGTTGCAACTATATACGTATCTAATAGCCTACTGAACCTACCTGTGTATTCATGTGTTCAATACAAATATTTTTGCTCCTCTAAGTAGGATTCTTACAGATATTGTGAACATTTTTTAGCTAAACATTATTTTCTTCTTTATTTATGAAATGTTGAATATTTGGGCATTTTAAGAAATATTTTCCATTTCTCACTTTATTAGGGAAAAAAATTTGGGGGGTTATTAAATTCTGAGTGTTACTGAATGTATATTTCAAAAAGAGCAATGCAGAGCATGGCAGGGCAGCAAAGGTAAGATCAGAGCAAGGTGAAACAAAGTAAAGAGAAACATCTGAAGTTTATTTATGATTGTAAACAGGAAATAAATGAGTAACATTGAAAATGGTTAGATAAATTATCTGCCCAGCTACACAGAAAAGTATTGACAGTGCAGTATAGACACTTTATGTCAAGTATAGTTCATTTTATTCTGTCAAACTTAATCAATCATTTGTCAGTAACTGTGATACTGCATTTCAGAAATGCAAACTGAATATAGATAAATTCACTATATACAAGAATACCATATGTCAAAAGATACACCTATATAACATATTTAGCAAAATCATCAAAACAGTGTCCTTCAGCTGGAAGAACAGTGACAAATATTAAAAATGTACCAAGACAGAAATAAAAATACTTGAACTTGTAACTGACAAAATATTATCCAAAAAATGCCCTGTGTCATCAGTATAAGAATTTCACTCATTTCCTGAAGGTGTGAGTCCTGATCTTGAAGGGACTTAAGTACATCCTCAGAGAAGTCCCACTAAGTAGGCAGTAGAACTGATTGTAGTTGAATGAACCATTTTTTAGAGGTTACAAATAAATATGGCTGCCATAAAAACACTGTATCCATCATTGGTTTATCTTGATATAGCTAGTCAGTACAAATGAGGTCTACTTAAGGCTGAAGGTATCTAACTTAAAGTAGGATCCAAGACCATTGTGAAGGCTTATATACTGCCTTTATAATGTACAAGAGAAATTACATGCCTTGAAACAGGAATAGGAAGATCAGGCTGCTGAGTGGAAGGCAAGCTAGGGGTCTCCTCAGAGAAACAGCACTAAGAAGAAACGTCCTGAGGCTTTCATCCCTTCAGTTCCTGGAGTGACAGTTCCTTTCTCAGTGTGTGGGTTAAAACTTGTCAGAAATGTTGGAAAAAATGAATTTTGCCACTTCAGCATGAAAAGCCAAGTCAGGGTTCATTCCACTACAGAAATGAAAAGAGAATAAAGAGCTGAAATAAAAGTGTCACACAGGGCAGGTTTCCCTTCTGTTGATTCCTGTTGGTGCCGGCAATGGGCAGTGGGGCATAATTCCCAGGACACAGACTGTCCCTCCTAGGATGGTCCCTCGCTGTCCTCCCGCGGTTCTCTTCTTCTACAGCGGTAGCCACCTTCCCACACCCTCCAGCCCATCCAAGAGTGGCAGAAGCATGGCTCAGCCTAATTTTAAGGACTGGTGAAAGGCAAAGCACATCATAGAAGAGCTGTGAGCACTTTGTTGCTGTAGCAGTTGGTAATTAGACAGTGGCTTATTACCTTACCCCTAGGATCCATGTGACAGACATCCTCCGGGCACTCTCCTAAGAGAGGGCCTGTTATGTATAAAACATAAGAATGATTCTACCTTTAATTGAAACAAAATATATGTATATGGCATTTGGTATTTTTGTTTGTGATGAAAAAACAAATCTTTAGCAATTTTTGAAGTACTCCGTTATTGGGTTACAGAATTGTGATTTGATGGCAAAAAAGATAGCCACTTTTTTTTACAAAGTTGACTTGAAACAGTTAAAAATTAATGTGACTTTTGGGCTTTAATTTTCTGACCAAAGAATCAGTTTCAAGACATCTGTAGCTATTTTATTTGCTTCTTGCTAGTCCATGTATATCAGTAAATCTAGCAATGAAAATAATTAACTAAATCTGTTGCGTTTTCTTTCCTTTTCCTTTTTCTCTTACTACCATTGTTCTTAAAGTTATTTGACTATTGATGAGTGATTATAATTAAATTTTATGTTGACTAGTACAATTACGACTGCTATAGCTTACTCTATTTTTCAGATGTGCTCCCTTTATAAGGATGAGAGAACATGACAGAATTTTGAACGAAAATGTGAAAGCCTAGATGCTTTCTTTCACACATGTGGGTCTTTCGCTGCTTTTAAAAGTGCACTGGGTTTTCTGAAATGTTCATTAAATTTCATTGGAGTAGAAAATACTCCCAAGTACTTGCCGGCTCAGGCAAATAATTTAAAATATGTACTAACTGAAATTAAAAACAGGAATGATTTGTTGTAACAATTCTACTGAAGATGTGTAAAATTAATCATTGTGCTACTGTTCTCTTTTCTACAAAAGAAATGAATGACATTGTAAAAGAAACATCTGTATTAACATATAACACTTACTTTGTTAAAAGGAACAGATAAAGGACCAAATATTCATGGTTACCTATCATGTTGAGGACAAAGGAAATTCTTTTCTTAAATAGACAGTTTTTCAAATGACTCGATTTTATTTAGGGTGTTTTTTTTAAAATTCATAACCAAAAAAAAAAAGCTTAGGTTAATTATTCCACACCAGGAAATACTGAATTCCTTTTTTTTAGGTAATTCTAATGCAAAAGTTACCCCATGACTGAAGTCAATTGTAGAGTTTTTTCATGTATCTTTAACATTTTCTTCTTGAAAATGAATTTATAACAATTTATCACAAATACTGCAATAATCTTCCATACTTTTATTAACAGTTTAATTCCCTTTTACAGAAAAAAAATAACATTAAGAACTGAAAGTCTCGAATAGAAGTGGTGGGGTTTGGGTTTTTTTTTTCCAAAAATATATGTTAATCTTAATTAAATAAATTCAGTCAAGATGCACTGTTCTATACACTGCTCTTTAGTACATTATCCTAACACTTGATGTTTTCACAGGCATGAAATTCCTTGCTTTGGATTTCACGAGGACTGTTGTAATGTCCATTAGTTCTTTTTCAGTTGAAGTGTGATTTTTAGTCTCAGTAAGAAAACAGGCAGGTTAAAACAAACAAATAGATCAGATTGTACAGAAAAGTGCCAAGAGAAAGGAAGGTGATTACAGTTTTTGTGCCTTTGAAAGTTACTAGATTATAGGGACTGGCAAACAGAATAATCATTTGCATAGGTATCTGACATATGATTATGCCTCAGATGATTTATGTAAGGCCTTGACAGGCTACAGTGATGAGCATACTAGAAATACGATAGATGGATGAATGGAAGGTACTCAGTGAGGTGAATGTGAATTGGAAAGTCAATATCAATTTGAAAATCAATCAGCAAGAATAAGACTGCTCAGTTTGTGTGCACAAAATACTGTGCTAAGGGCTGTCTGTAAAGGCGAGGTGGAGATTTCCGAATCCTACAGAAAATATTTTCTCCAGCAGTCTTCAAATGTCTGCAGTAAAATATGTGTGATTCAATTGTTTATAGCTCAGGAAATCACAATCTTTTCTATAGCAGAATCTTCTCTCCCCTTGCCAGGAGCCTGCCCCATCTATCTAGGATTTAGAGACTCATTTCCCTTTCAGCAACACGAGAAGGGCAGGGTGGCTGTAACTCCCTGACCTCTGGCTGAGAACCCCACCGTAAGCCAATTCTTTAGATAGCCGTTTTGATGGAGACACTTGGCTGCCCTCATCGCCGTGCCACTTTGAAAGGGTTAGCAGGAGAAAAAGCCCCATTGTTCTTATTCCAAATAACCCAAAACATATAAAGCACTCTCAAGAAACTGCACCTATTTATACAGAAAACTACTTACGGGCAGGCATTGTCTCTTAATGTTTTTGTACAGCCTTGTACAATAGGACCCCACTGACTGAAGATTTTAAAATTACCTTTAGGAGAATACATCCATAAATATATTACAGAGCATTAGAGTTAAAAGCCAAGAGCTCTAAACTTCGGAAATGCCAGAATTAACGCTGATAGGACTTAATTTAGGATATACCTCATCCATTCATTGAAGACTATGCTATATCTGATCGACTCCTAGCTTTGTGCGTTGCACGGGAAGGCTTATGCTCAGCAAATGGGAAACAGTTCAGTATTTCACTCTGCTCCCTTTGTTCAGGGTTTGGCTGTGTGCTTTGTTTACTGCATACTATATAAATGAACTTCTGAATACAGAATTATTAATACTTTCATGAGTTTTTCTATGACACCTACTGCTATAGTATTTGAACCATAGAATCATAGAGTCATAGAATGGTTTAGGTTGGAAGGGACCTTAAAGATCATCTAGTTCCAACCCCCCTGTCATGGGCAAGGACCCCTCCCACTAGACCTGGTAGCTGAAAGCCCCATCCAACCTGGCCTTGAACACTTCCCATTTAATAAGCAGGGAGGTAAGACCCATGCCTACTTTTTTCAAAAGATTACAGTCATTC
Organism: Ibidorhyncha struthersii; assembly: GCA_013398815.1. Lineage (NCBI taxonomy): Eukaryota > Metazoa > Chordata > Aves > Charadriiformes > Charadriidae > Ibidorhyncha > Ibidorhyncha struthersii. Next base: position 97,822 of record VZSZ01007535.1, read on the forward strand.
TAGATACCCAGTTGAAGATGGCCTGATTTGTTAGACAACTTACTGCATCACGGCATTATTTATCCAAAGTACAACTTGTGTGCAATTCAATAACAGATGTACGAACACAGCATTTCTGAGAGTCAGATACGAAATCTTTGAGGACACTAAAAAGAACATTCGTTTGAGAATCAAGTTCTAGGTGACTTATCTAAGATTATATTAGGACATTCTCATGGAGGTGGGGATAAATGCACTTCTCCTAGGCAGTTCTAGCTGTCTAAACCATAACTTGTACTTTCTTTTCCTAGAATTCTGTTTCATGTTTGCACAATAAGTAGGGGAAGAGTTCCTATGACAAAGTCCTACTCAGAGTAATTCTAGCATATTCCAGGGAACAAGCGTAGAACTGTTAGGCTGAGGAGAAGAGGATGAGAAAATGAAGGAGTGCAAATACTATACTTCCAAGAGGAGCTTCATGAACTTCAGTATGCAGCATAAAGAATGGTAAAAAAGGAAATGATAAGCTTACAAGGTCCATTATATTTGTTGTCATAAATGATAAGTAAACAGAACTGGAATGAGAAGCATGCACAAAGAAGCTCACAGAAGTAGAAGGCTTCCTTGTCTTGCTACAAAAACACAAGGAATACATTCTTCACATTTTTAGTATGGAAAACCTGCTGCTTACCACTCCATATCTCCTGAACAGTCATCTCACAGTGTTTGTGTACTAAAATGGAATCTCCTTCCTAGGGACTTAGCGGTATTAAAGACCTTTCCGGCTACACTTACCATTAACTTACTGTCTACGCTATGTTGCTGGCATTCTCTGCATGCTGAAGAACAGATACACAAAGATCTGTCACACCTGTTGATCACAGTGGTAAAAACATACAAGGAGTAGCTAGGTGCTCTGTAGTTCACAATCTTACTTTGCTTTCTGTTCAGAGAGCCACATACAGGCCCAGTCTGGGCAGGAGGAGAAAGTGAGGAGCTGACCAGCCAGCTCACATTATAGCATTGACTATAAAGCTAACATGGTATCAAAAGGGATATACTGTTAAGGTTTCCTTAGGACCTCTCTCCTTGGTAGACAGAAATTCTCATTTGGCTTCCCAATTTTAAGATGCCTTTGCCATCTTTAATTCATCTTCTGTTTATACTTTAGATTTTTTCCTATATCAAAATATTCCCAAAACATAAAGGCTTCCAAACGGAAATACCGTACGTCTCTAAATGTCATCTTATTTTCATCTGTCCTGCCAGACTCCAAGTTTTGGAGTCTGATTTGAGTTATATCAATATGATACAATTCGGAATGCATGTACGTAACTGTTTCACCAAAGCCACCGTAATTTGCACCGAGGGAGTATGTCTAATGAGGTCACCAGATTCACTAGTATCTTTTACAATTTCAAATCAAGTTGCCAACGTTTACAGTTTCCCATGCTTGAAATGTTTAATGTAAGTGCTAAAACTACAAAAGTGATTTCTTGAAGACTGCAAACAGTCTTAATGTAGTTCGTACTATAAATTACAAGTGGGCCATGCTAAAACTATTAGCATAGGTAATCAATCCATATTCCATAAAACTGGATCTTTCTTGTTTGAGTGCTAGTCACTTTTTCTAAAAATTCAGTGTAATCTAAAGATTTAATGCTACCTACTATGCTGGTTATTCTTCTAAGCTGCCTAGGGGCATCAATGTTTATGGGAGTTGGTTTACAGAATCCCTAGACATTTTTGGAGATTCTAAACCCTTTTTAACTGCTACAGTGTCCAAATAATGATTATTGCAGTAAGGTATTATGAAGGTTCTGCTCTTTTAAATTTGCAAAGCATCTAATTCAAGAAATGATGCTCACTAGTTGATTTTACTAAAATTCCGATCACAGATAATACATAGATACAACCCAGAATATAGGCCTGTTATCTTTCTTCCTCTAGGTTATACTTCCCCAGGTCATCTGAAGGTACTCTTTCTAATGCAGCCACCGAAAGGCATTTTAACAGCTATAATGAAAAAGATGCTTTCTTGCTTTAATTAATACATATGCATAATTTCAAAAATGACTTAGTTGTTGCTTTCATTAGTCTAATTTTTTCTGGTCATAGTGAACACTGCCTATGCAATTTTCCAATTAAAATTACAATTCTGTGACTGTAATTGAAGCTTTATCTACTGATCCATCAATTCAGTACAGAAAATGATCTGAATGTTACAGCTTGATTACTTTTTCCTAAATAGCGATCAAGGTTATATATTCTATTCTAAATATATCTGCACAAACTTATGTAAAAGAGATTTATGTATTATTTAAACAAAATGTTAACCAATTACCCAACAGCACATACACAGAACCTCTCAAAAACTAGACCCATTTTCCATCTTTAGAATGTGTACCTTAGATCAATCTCTCAAATATACCTTGGAGAGTAGTCCATGTTATTTTTCCCTCTTTTTTTCTCAGTTGACAATGCACTGACAAAAAGGGTAAAATTACTTAGTTTTCCAATGCCAAAAATGTTATTAATTTTAGCTAGTCTAATCAGAGCCGTTCTTTACTGTTTTCCAATTTTTCTCTCCTCAAATTTACTAACACTTGGAAAAACATTCAAGCATTTAGTTTTTTTACAAAACTGGGAGTTATTGACCCCTTGCACTTAAGTCTTTATCATTTGATGTACTACATAACAGAGAAGCCAGAGTGCAAATAGCTCATCAGGGCCCAAGTCGTGCCATAAAGCTGAAATAAGCTCTTTGTTGCTTGGGTTTCTCAGTCCAAAACAACATCTATTTATTTATTTATTTATTTATTTATTTATTTAGTATTGTGCACATAAACTTACAAAAGCAGGACAACATCTTTCCTTCACTGTAACTGCTAAAATGCCATTTGGGTGTTTTCATCAGAAAGAACACCTTTCGGTGATCTTGGAAACTGCACCCCAGAGGAAAGAAGCTAATTGCTCATACTATTAGTAGTACTAGTGGTTTGATACAATCACATCTCAGCATTCAGAACCGCCTGACAGGTACTCTAAATAGATTCATTTTTAAATAATATGAAAATGATGATAGGTATTCTCTGTAAAGAATTAGAATATAATAGATTGTGAGGGAAATATGAATGAAAATAAGGAGTTTTTTTAAAAGAATGAGTTAGCGCCCCAAAAGGTAACAGTTCCATAATCATGAACAACAATGTTTCATAATAGTTCATTAGTGAAATAGGGTGAGACAGGAGACAGAAGTGGAAACAAAAAAAAATACATATGATTATACAGATATTATTTTATTTTATTTTATTTTATTTTATTTTATTTTATTTTATTTTATTTTATTTTATTTTATTATTTTATTTTGGTTTGGTTTGTTTTATTTCATTTTAATTTAATTTAATTTATTATTTTATTATATATATAATGTATAAGATATGATATGTGCATAAATATAATTTGATACATACATATATTTCTCATATATATAAGAAACATAGAGAAAAAAATATAATAGCCAGTACAACAACAATTAGAAAGGATGAAATTCTGAAAACTGACAAGGGAACATAAGGATACTAGAATAATTCTGTGTCTGAGAGAACTAACAAAGAGCAGTATTCATTGCAATCTAAATATGACAAAATTATTATTAACAGTTATTCAGCAAATTAAAAAAGAAAATATTCATTAAGTACCCCTGCTTGGTATACCAACCAAGAAAGAAGTGAAATGACAACATGAAGTATAAACTAGCTCTGTAGTGACTGACAAAGATATCAGGCACTGTCTATTTTCAATTCACAAAGAGCAAAGTGGGGAAAGGAAGTGAGATTATGGTTCCAAACTCAGCAAAATGGCAATACTGAAACAAGATACTGTTGAAAAACTGAGACTCCCTGTTGTTTCCAGAGATTCTTCCAGAGTAACTTAAAACTGCTGTCTTACACAAGTCCAAGTAAAATTCTCATCTTTGTGGCGGCAACAGAGCCTGGCTCCTGCTGAGAGAACCTGATGCCTGTATCTTGTCTCCCTGTGAGGCAGTGACTTCATTTCTTGGAAAAAATGTGAGAGTATATTTTACATTTTAGGATATAAAACTGGTGAAAAATCACAGCACTGCATACTGCTAAACTTCAAGCATCATCTACCATGAATAAATATATTCAATTAAGATAATATTCAAGAGTCCTTAAAAATTGGCTGAGTAAATGTCTGTTCCTCTGATGTTCATTTTCATAAATCTCCAAACAAGAAAATTCCAGCAGCTTGAAGAAATGTTAATCTGCCATATTCAGTCTGCTGGTAAGCCTTATATCAGTCCAAAGCAATAACGGAAACGCTGGTATAAAATTCACTGATAAGGAATTCAGTGATACAAATACAATTAATGCCAGCCAAACCGGTTCTACATAAATTAGACCTAGTCAAATAAACCTGATTCTAATGTTTGATTAGATAACAAATTTGGCTGAAACAGTAAATGTGCAGATGACATATATTCAGACCATGATAGGCATACGACATGGTGTGGCCCAGAACTCTGATTAACATTACACAAGACAAATAGATCACATAAGAAATTGATCCAACAGATGGATCTCAAGGCATTACATGTCAATTGGGAATGAGCGCTGAATACGTGCTTCCAGTAGAGCTCCGTAGGGATTAGTTTATTTGACATTCAACTTTCATGCAACATTCTTAGCAACAGTCCAGAAATAAACGAAAATCATGGATAAAACTGAAGGATGATGCACACTTTGGAGCAATGAGTAATAAAGATGAAGACATGGAAATGGGGTTGGTGCATGATTTCTGAGTAAGATGGGCCTACTTACAGACAACCAGACTCAAGAGAACCAAATAAGAAGTCAAACATCTTGTTGCTACAGGAATTTCAGTGCAGGAGATTTCTATGGAAGACAGGGCTGTATATATAATGAAAATCAAGATTCTGGAGAGGATATAAGAGCCACAGTGGACAAACAACTTAATGTCTTTTGTCAGTGAGATGCTGTGGCAAAAAGACTAATAGGAAAAGCAGAAGCGAGACAGTGAATTTCTCTCTGTTATAAGATTTAGAGAGGTTCAATATTGGAATGCCATTCACAATTCTTATGCCCCCACTTTTTAAAATAATGGTGGAAAATTTAACTATTTGCACAGAATTTAGTGAAGTGACACAAAAACCTGTGTGAATGATGGAGTTCCTAAAGCTTTTGAAAAGAAGGCTTAAGTGCTTGTAAGAACAAGATGGAGATGTGAGATCATTACAGTGTAGCTGTATTTCCAAACAGCACGGATCAACAGGTTCCTTAATTTCGTAGGTGAAGGCATTTGATTTTGTTATATCCAGAGCCAGTGCCTAGAAACTGAAACCAGCCAAATTCAAATGAGAAACAAGGCAAAATATTTAACAGCTGGTGTAGGAATGATAGTTATAGATAGATTCTAAACAGAAACCTTCATACTATGAATAACCTCTTTCTTGGTCCAATTCCATCTATTTTTCTTCCTTTTCTCCCTCCTCCTCATTTGACTGAAAGGCTGAAATGTTCCATCTGGGTAGATATTCATGTATTTCCATCCTCATTAAATTAACAGAAAACAAAGTTACCTAGAAAACCAAATTAATCTAATCTTTAAGGTAAAGGGTTGCAACTCGGATGTAAATATTGGAGTTAATGATGACAAACTTTTAAAAGCTATAAGCAGTTTTAAACATATTGAAAAACATCAGCATGTGAATTCTGAACAGAATTAAACAAGAACATGAATACTAAATGGACATTTTACGATAGCAAGAGGGTAAAAATATCAACTTTTCATTAATTTATGTTAAAAAAAGTGAGAAAAAACTGTAATTCTTCAACACTATGAATTGTTTTAAAAGTGCTGGAGGAAATTATCCTTTTACAGATCTATTCTAGCTTCACCTCTGGGCTTTCTCTCTCTGTCAAACCTAGTCCTAAACCTAACCCCATCCCTAATGTGAACATTAACCCTAAGCATAGACTGAGCCTTAGGCAAGGTCCCCAGGCAAAGTGTCTCACAACCAAGTTCTCAATACCTTACACTTTCTTTTCATAACCCCTTTTCCAGCCTCACTCCGACTTCACCTCTGGCTTTTGTCTCTCTCTTAATCCTAATCCTAATCTAACTCTAATCTTAAATCAAAGGTACCCAAACGTAAAGTCAGTACAAGGTGACACAAAATAACTCCTGAACACTCCTTGTAATTCATATTTCAAAACCTTGCTCAAAGATTTAGGGGATTATTTTAGTATGGTTGCTATTTTAGATAAGAGCTCCGCACATCCTCAGGAAAAACTTTTATTTGTTATTGCATTGCTTAGATAATATGGTCAGGGTTTCAGACACCCTGTGACAGTCTTTTTCCATTCTTAGAAGTGGCAATTACACAGATAGGTCATCCTTATATCCTGTGAATAATTAATCTCAAGTTACAAATCCATACTGAAACACTGACTGTGACTTCATGGAGAGCATGAAGCGACTAGAAGCGACTCTTCAAAACAGTATCATCACGTACCCTAGCATAACATTTATTGTCAATCAGAGAGGTAATCATTATTTAAGTGTTTACTAGTAAAAATACAGAAATCTTTCTCAGTTTTGGAGAAATTCTGTTCTGGAAAAATTGTCTTCTTTCATATTTTTCTGGTCGTATTTTACCTATAAATATTGACTCCTCAGAAATTACTGACAACAATGAAGAGACCAGTGCTTTTCATGAGAAAGTCAGACCAGCATTGGGTAAAGAAGGTTGGAGAATTTTCAGACAAAACTTGTTCACACTGAATCTTCTTACCAAAGTCTTCCTGTTTCAGTCTTTAGCTGGAAAAGTTGTCTCACATTCCATATGCAATTTCTGCTCAGAGTGAATCAATTATCTCAAAAATTTTGTGATGAGAGGAATCACACTCATGAGAAACTGAAGCTGCAGATCTCAGATCCTCATCTAATTAATGAAAAGAAGGCACTTGTGTTTGTTCCCTACATGTTAGTGAATACCAGTGGCTATTCTGTGGCCCAGTGTACCTTTTCTGTGTGGTTTAATCTCTTTTTTTTTTTGGTAACCTGTGACATGTATGATCGCTGAGAGCTTCAGAATAGGATGCACCTTGAAATCATCAGAATTTTAGTGGCCCAAAAAGAGCATCTTCCTGTCTCATTTTCATTATGAATTGCATTGGAAAATCACTCCCAGTTTTTCACAGAACAAAAAGTTAACACTTATAAATCTGTAATATAATTTTCATCTTCACAGAGGGTGTTTTCTGCCTTTTTTTTTCTTCACATGTTGTTGAATCCATTCTTCCTAGAAAATGTAAGTTGGCTCTTTCCCATTTGGTATCTGTTCTCCTACATTTTTTGGCCTACGTTTGACATGATGAACAGCAGTTGAATGAGGCATAATTATAAAGGATTCTATGCCTGTTGTTTAAAATAGAATTATTTGCATGACAATGTATCCTGGAGAACTAGAAACCAAGAATGAGGGTAAGCCTGACTTTGGCTGCTGCTTGGTGCCTGCTTTAGAATGAACAGTCACTCTTTGTGCTCTGACACACACAAAGACCAGAGGCACCATCCAACTGCCAGCTGAAATGCCCTACAGGATTTGATATGGGGATGACAGAGATGACACAGGAGACAGTTTCATAGCTCTGTGGCTGTAGAATTTGAATGTGTGTTGGGATACCCTGGACTGCCTCTATTGGTGCTATAGGACTATGTTTAAGGAACTGAGCTAAGCCCTAGATCTCCATTAATTCCAGTAACTAAAAATCAGTCACTTACTGCACATGTGGATACTTACCAAAAGACACCTACATTTAAGAGTCTTAATCTGGAAATGAATACCAATTCAAACTGCTAGTACCATGAAATCGCTAGCCTGTTCAGACTAAATGTGTAGAAGGTGAAATATTTTTGATACATACAAATTCCTTCAATGAGTCCCAGAATCTTTATGTATGGAGTCAGGGACTGGGAGGTAGGTAGAAGATTGACTGTCTGAACTACATCTGTAGGTAAAGTCTTATCCAGGTCTTGCAGACCTGAGGCTGAGCTCCTGGTGAAAATGGAACCCTCATGGAATAAGTCTGCCTATTTGTGTAAAGGACCTAATGAACATTCACAAGTGGATATTTCAGAGGGAAAATCCCTCCCTGTTTGAGGAGAGGTGAGACATGTGATAAGATCCTCAGAAAGTATGCCTTGGTGTTAGTATTCCCACCAACAAACGGGGAGTCTTTGCTTCTAGAACTGCGCTAGGATGTTTCAGTGAAATTCTTGCACAAAAAAGGTGTTTTGTTTTGTTCATTCTATTTCATTCTGAGAAATTATATAACTTTGTTTTTTTTCCAGGAAGAAACCAATGAAGAGAAAGAAAAGAAAACAAAGTTTTACAGTGACAGGCTTTAAAGAAATATAACTATATAGCCATCAGTACATCGAAGTACTTCATAAAAAGAGTGAAATCCATTAAAAGCTATTGAGGAAGGGAATGTTGGGATGCAATCCCATTTTTATGTCTCTTTCATTCTAAAGTTACTGTGCAAAGGAGAAAACAGTTCACATGAGTTCCTATTTGCTGTTCTGTTGTTAGCACATTCACAGTATTATATTTAAAACTCATTATTTTCTGTGCCACACAGATAATGGTACTATGCAATTGCTTTTCTAAGCATTGCAGCTACAGACAAGCTTCAGTTCTGTTACACAGTTCTCTATTTCATGGTTCTTCTTGAAACATCAACTCATGGAGCTGTGAATTTGTGAAAATTGCCACTACCTTTGAATCAACATCATATCCTTTATAAAAATAGACGAGTGGACAGAACTAACTAAGCTACCATTGTTGAAGAGAATTATTTGAAAAACCTTCTTGCAATTGCAACACTGCAATTGCTAAAAAATAAGACTATAAAACATCTTGTGATAGTTTAAGGCCAAAAGCTAAATTGGGAGACACATAAGACATTTAGATATTGTAAAAATTGTGCTTGAGACTGGCAATATTGAGTTTTTAATAGTGTTTTCTGTAGTCTTAATAATTTTAAATGAATAGGTGTATCACAGATCAATTAGTAGAAGTCTAGTTGAAAATCAAGCAGATTTTTTATAGATCTACACTGGGAAAACCTATACCTATATTTAAAAGCAATTTTCAAATAAAATCCAGTTGCTTTTGTGTGTGTAAATTTCAGAATAATTGGACATGGGTAATGAACACATTTCTAAATACTTTATGTATTAGAACACTTTAGTGAGTGTGTGAAAAAACTCAGTTTTTGATTTTTTTTGTCCTTCAAGAAAAGAACTAAGACCAACAGTACAAAACAGATTTTAAATTGTCATATAAGAATATGACAAAATAAGTTTTAATAGTAATGATGACAGCATAAGAACTTTAGATTACTCTGGTCCTGAAAGAAATGTAAACTTGGCATTACTTGTTTTTTTTTTAGCAAGGTCATAATAAGCAGAAGCAAATATATTTTATAACATTAAAAACAGATGACTTATAAGAAGCTCAAAGGTTTATTTCCATGGCAAAGAGAAACAAAGGACCCAACATAGGAATTCTTCAGAGAAATGTTGCTACCGTAACTACCAAGCAGAGTATGCACACAAAAGCAAAATGGCTTGGGATGACACATCTGTGGAAGTCGCATTTCTGAGATATCATTACTCATGTCACCTGTATTTTTATTAAAATCTTAGCTTGAATGCATTTCTGAAAACTATGAAATAAAGTTAATATTCTGGCAGCTCTAAGAAAAACTCACCTGATGTCTAGTTTCTAGTAATTTAAGAATACCAGCATAAGAAACAGATGGCAAAATAGCTCAATATCCTTTGGAAAATCTTCCATCAGCATTAAAAGCTACACCTGCTGAAATGTGTGATCTTATTTTAAATGTAGAAAAGCATTAATAGGAATGTACAGCAGTGTGGTTATATCTCTTAATTGGTATACCCTAGTGGAAACAAACATGCTAATTAAGCGATCATCCTGATTATAAGAGCCTGATAGGAATACACAGTGCTGGGAGACATTCATTTCTATTTCAGCAATCGCTTTAAAAATAATCATAGTAAGAGGCTTGAAATATTTAAATTATATAAAGGTAAGTGACTCATTACAGAGCACAGAATGAACATAAAGGGAAAAAGATTGCAGAAAGAGAAATTTGTGACACAGAACAAAGTTACAGCTTCAGTGTCTTATATAAAGTATTGCGGACAATACCAAACAGTCACTTTGATTCGACTAGTTTTGTCATTTTTCTACTCATTAGACAGTGCAATTTGTTACATTCAATGTATTTTCTGAACCCATTTGTTTTAAGGTTTTACTTTAATCCAGGTGACAATCTAGAAATTCATTTCAAAGTCCTTGTTCAAAGCTCCTGCTGCAACATCAATCCGGAACTCTTGGTTCAGATTCTTCTTGTGCTCTTTTGGGGTTTTGCAATAGCATTCAATGAAATTTGCCTCCATACTCAAACATGCTCCAGTCACACTGGAAACATTTCTTCAATTTTATAAGGCTGGTACTGTCACACTCAAGGTAGCTGGTGATTACAGCTGAATGAGAGAGGTGTTACAGCTTCCAGACCCCTGGTCTTCAAACCCGGCAGATTCTGACAGCAAAATAAGTGTTTGAGTCTGTGACACCTTATGGTCTACGCGTGATTCTAAAGAGAGAGAGATAAAAAAAAAGAAAATTAAATTGGAAGTGGGGAATGGGGATAGAAACCAAAATGCTGAGTATCTTCTCAGGGAAAGCCTTTTTTGTGGAACTGTAGACCATTTACCTTATCGCTTTCTACAACTACCTGAAAGGATGTTGTAGGGAGGTGGGGGTCGACCTCTTCTCCTCAGTAACAAGTGATAGAACATGAAAAAACGGCCTCAAGTTATGTCAGGGTAGGTTTAGATTGGATATTAGGAAAAAGTTCTTCACAGAAAGGGTTGTTAAGCATTGGAACAGGCTGCCCAGGGAAGTGGTGGAGTCACCATCTCTGGAGGTATTTAAAAGACAGGTAGATGTGGTGCTGAGAGATATGGTTTAGTAGTGTTTTTTGGCAGTGTTAGGTTGATGGTTGAACTTGATGATCTTAAAGGTCCCTTCCAACCTAGACAATTCTATAATTCTGTGACTATGATTCTGTTTCCTCTAGTGAAATGCAATGAGGGCTAAAATGACAAATGTTTCCCTTGACTGAAGTGTATGCTTTGATTTGAACCATACAGTTGAGGACAAGATGATCAACATTTACCTGATTCTTACAATGGCAGGTCTAGATGTACAGAATACATGACAGAAGCCTACAGGAAATTAGAAATGCTGTCACAGGATAATATAACATATGGAACAAGAACCAAAACAGAGGATTATTTCACATGATGCATCAGGATCTCCATTTGGAAATATGTTTGTTCCTAGAAGAAAAAGGAAAAAGAGTCAAACAAAATGTATAGTTGTAGCTAATTTTTAATTAAGAGCCTATGAAATCCAATATTTGGTAGGAGGTTGAACATACTACCGTGAATTTAGTCTTACACTCACATAGAACCAAGAGAAAGAGGAAGTTTCTGCAATAACAATATCAATCACCCACTATTAAAAAAAATCTGGCAGCTAGCACAACATAACATTTCTGATAGATTTATTCCTTACTATAAGTAGAGGAAAATAAGTACAGCTCTGCTTTGCCTTTTCTCTGTTCTGTGTCAACAAATAATAAAAAGAATTGTATTTATATCCTATACCTCACAAAACACTTAACACTTACCTTTGTGGTCACAAGCAATAGAATTTCTCATTAACTGGCATAAAATAATACCCTTTTCTTTTTTTCAAGTTGAATGAATAGAGTAAGGCTCTAAGAATCCCAACACTTTTCTTTGGCAGCTTCTTTCCAGTCCTCCTCCAGCTGCACCCTGGGCTTTATAACTATGTGTGTCAACCCTCACCCCAATGCTTTCCTGAACTGTAGGAAATCCACTCAGCACCGCGTGAGCTTTTGAGAATCTGCTGGAAGCTGCTTCTTTAAGATTTCAGGTATAATTTACTATAAAATGAGAGCTTAGTCTTTATATTTCTATGTAATTTGTCTGGTATTTCTATTTATTTTCAGGGAAGCGGCAATAGATGAAAATACAAAGAGAAGCTTACTGTTTGGTTACCAGAATTGTCATCTAGAATACAAGATATGCTATGTATGAGACTGCAAAGATAAGGGATTACTCTCTACTTGAGTAAAAGGGTGAAAGATCTCTGAGCACAAAATAGCTGCTGAACCACCAGAATTAAAGGGAGTCGGGTAACATAAATGCAGAACAGAAAAGAACCAAACAACCCTCCCTGCTACCCTTGTTTTGTAATTGCATATCAGACCTGAAGAAGTACATAATAGCTTTGAGGTTCCTTTTCTGAACTTCATGTCTGGACATCTCCCTGTCGAATTTTTGCATGTTTTCCTTAAAAAGTATTCAGAACACTGAATAATCAGGTTCCATCAGGCGTTCTTAATGTGATTTGTGGCCCCTTGACTTTACAGCATATATAGGTATAAATGCACATGTGCATTTGTTCCTTTTTAAATATACGTATACCTATACATATACACATGTATGTATAGGTATATGTATGTGTATATATAGAAAGTTGAAGCTCTGGGAAGTTAATGAATATACCACACCTACAGTTTAGGACTACTAAGCCAAACACTGCAGGAAAGTAAAAGTCCTACAACTGCATCTGTGATGACAGCTTGTGCATATCATTCCAGCTTGTTGCAATGTAAAATGCCTGACTCTTTCAGCATACCTAAAAAACAGGGTTTACAATGAAAACACTGCGGACCTTTGGTACGTGTGTCGGTAGCAAGACAACAGGGCAATTGCTGTAATAAGAAAACCAATTGAAGAGATTCCTTGTACAGCTGACTGGCGGCACTAGAATTTTCAGTGTTCAGATGTAATTAGAAAACAGCTGTGAAGGAAAATCAATTGTTCCTGGTCGTCAATGGCTAATTTTCCACAATCAGAATAAAGAATGCAATATGACATCTTTGAAATGAGCAAGTAATTGTTTCTCCTTTGTTTATTGTTTTAACGTTTCTCCATTTATTTGTGCTAGCTATCCTTTATTTGCTTCAGGACTGCTCTTAGATTCTCCTAATTATATTTAAACCCTGTTTAGCTGTTTAAAACAGTCTTTTACAGAGTTCTTTGAGGTGATGATTTGTGATTCATGAAGAAAGAGTTGAACAAATGCTTATAAATTACTCTGTGATGGTTTTGTAACAGAAGACTTGTTAAATGAAAAAAGTTGAATCCCATCAAGGAAATTGCACACTGATTAATATTAATAAGTATTTGACCCATCAGAGGACTAAAGTTTTCAGATTCTTTGTCTTGATCTTCGAAGTGTCTTTGAGATACACCTGTATTCTAATATGCTCATTTTCTTTTTGTTGACATTACCGTGAAAAGGGTAGGAGGTGAAGAGAATTATGTCCGTCATGTAGTGTGAGTAACAGATTGCAGGAGGAACCTCTGCAACTCAAATAATGAGATCAAATTACAACGAGTTTGGATTCTGGCAAGAAAATATGAGTTTTAAGTTATTAATATTATTTGTATTATACCAGTGCTGTTAATATTGATTTACTCTTACACAGTGACAGAAATTGAAATGCCAGGAGTGATAGCTGTGCTGAACTGTTTTGAGCATGTAAAATGGTGTGGTGTTCGATTAAATCACCCTTGTTTCATTTGTTTATCTTATGCTGCACTGTAAATTTAATCTCTCCTTACATGATTTGGATCCTAATTTACATGGGGTTGGAGGCAGGAAAGCAAAACACCTGTATTTGCAGCACTATTCCCCATGACCCCTTGTTGGTTTGAGGGAACGGTCACTCAGAGAGAGAAATGCTGCTGTGAATGTGCATTACAGAAGCCTACACAGCTCTTCAGGGCAAAAACTGACCCTGCTTTTGTTGTGGGTTTGTACGGTGCTCAGCCCATGGAGGATCTGATCAATAATTTGAACCCTGAGGAGCTACTTCCGTGCAGCCAACTACTGAGACACCACGTTAACAGCTCTTTGGGAGCAGTCCAGGAGCGATACTGTGCCCACTGCACTGTGCCGCTGTCGCAAAGGCTTCGTGCTCTGGCAGGGATGGCAGCTGCCAGCGCCGGAGCAATGGCTTTCAGCATTAACACCCAGCTTTACGCTGTAAAACTGCACTCATCTCTGGAGGGTAAGCCGAGGCACAGACTCATGCAGCAAGTGTGTCTTAGTCACGTTTTTAACTTTCATCCTAAGTCATTAAGGCTGCTCTACAGACCGAGGGCTGTGATTCTGCCTTCAGCCCTTAAGTCAGAGGCCAGGGCCCCAGAGTGGGACCTATTTTCTGTCACTACTTTTAAATTAGGTTGTTCATTTAATGACTATAGGCAAGATTCTGCTAAATACAGACATTCTGAAAAAGATACTTAACAAGAAAGGTGTTAAAAACACCTTGTAGAATAATAGTAAGAAGCTGCAAGTGCCGTATTTCTTTGGGAAACAAGCAAAATGTTTTCACAGCTTCCAAACTCTTCTGCCAGAAAATTTCCTATTCATGGGTTTGGGCTTCATATAGGAAATATTACTGTAATGGCATTAATTTAAACAGTATATTCCTTCAGAACTTTGGGGTAGCAAAATCTAGAGAGATGCTCAGAATCCAGACAAAACCATAAAATATTTTCATAGTATTACTCAGGACAGATATACTGCCATACGTAAGTTTCTGCCTAGGAGTTTTAAGAGACTATCTTCCTTGGCAGGATGCATAGAAATCAGTGAAATAAATTTGAGGCACAATCTATTCATTTACTTGAAATTGTGGGACTGACTTTAGAGAGCACATTAAGCACTGGCAGTGGAGTTACATTTTGGATAAAAGCTCTAAATGTCAACTCTCCCAACTTGCGGCAATTTTACATCACTGGTCATTCTGTAATTGTGATGAAGTTTCTCCTAGTATACATCAACATAGATGAAATGAAAATAAGGGTCATATGGTTTCACAGACTGAGTAATTTATTTCCCTGTGGCAGTCTCATAGTCAGACCGGGCAGACTATGGCAGACCAAAGGTTGCATCATCCAGCAGTTCAGTAACCTCTCTTAAACGAATCTGGTGATCTCAGTACTGTTCCCAGGGGATAAATGTTTCCTGACAATAAGTAAGCAAACAAACAAATAAATAAATAAAGAAGTGCCATCACTACTGGCACTCTTGCTGAAAAGTCTCTATAAAGGGGTCAAACAGTAAGGCTGAGGGCTGAAGGGACACAGAGAACAAGCTATTATACCTTCTAGGCTGTTTCTCAAGTTAAGGATAGTTAATGAGGCAACTGCGTGGCAGGGAAGGTGGTGGACTTGCCCACAATTCCGTCTCTATCACCAACAACTTTTTATAGACATTGAATTCGCATGGAAATTCTTTTCAAGCTGAAAGCTGTGCAAAAAGATATTTTTTTTAAATGAGTAAAAATAACTCTTTAAAATGTTTAGTATGAGAAGAGTAAATTGTTTACCTGATTGGCAAACTGTGGACTAGAGTGAAGGATAAAAACCCAGGAAGGGCATTATTTGTGGGAACAACAGTGGCTTTGGGAGTGTGAACAGGTGATGAGCGGCGGCAGAAAGTAGTTCTGATCTGCAAACTTTGAAAGAGAATTTATTAAGACAGTGTTTTGCAATTTAAAAAAAAAAAAAATCCTGTAGAATAAATATGCAACAGAAGAGGATAAGAAAGAAGAAACGCTGTCCTGATGGCTTCCAGTGAGATGTGCAAAGAAGGGAAAGGGTTCAAGCAGGTATGATACAGGATGAAACATTTAGAATTGAAACAAAGAACAGAAAAGGTAGGATCTAAGAGGCAACAGAAAAAGTCACCTGGAAATATAAATGTTTGGATAGGTTAAATAAAAGGAAGGTTATTGAGCAAGCAAGTTTTTAAATAAAATACAGCATCTTTTAACTTTAACATTTTCCTTGATCCTTACATTCCACAGCACTGCTTTATTTCCAATATTAGCACAGCTAATGTATCTAACTAAAAAGACCTGTTACTGCTTGTCATACAATTTGTAGTGCAGGGAGAGGGATACTAATGGTTGAGCAACAGAGTTTGCAAAATATTGACATTCTGGAACAGAGATCCAGCCCCAAACTTCTCCAGATTCACCCATGTTAACTCTTTCTTCTTCCTATGTGTTTTTGACCTCTGAGCCTTTTGCAGGTGACAGCATTAAGATTCCAGAAGGCACAGGAGGACATTGAAATTCCCTGCAAGCTCTGAATCTCTCTCCATTGATCAGTGTGTCAATCCATGATGCAGTCATGCACAGATGTTACACAACAACAGCAGCAGGTTACAGAGCTCTAAAAATATTTGGATTTAATTGAAAAAAAAAAAAAAAGCCCTTTATTTAATGCCACAGCTTCCTCTTCGGCATGAAGCAGTGGCTGTTGTAGCTAGAAGGTGGCTTATTCTTTTTGGAGACTATAGTTGATTCACAGAGAATTTGAAAGGGGCAAAAAAAGGAACAGAAAACATGGCATCTGAAAAATAGTGTAGACAGAAGAAGAAGGAGGAAAGCAGACACTTGAGAAATTTTTCAAGCATGATTCTTTGTCTTCTTGAACTCTGATTTAAAGGTTGCTTAGCAACAGTGGCAGTAACAGCTGGGACACCCTTGATCTTGTTGTGTAAACTATTAAAAATAGGTGATGGAAAGTGGCACCATGGAAACAATGACAATTCTGAAGCAGGTGTCTGCAGTGCTGCTTTTCAGCTTAATGTCAGAGGTGTAAATTACAGAATTACTTTCTCCCTTTAATCTGAATTTTTAGGAAGGGTGGAATCTTTATATCCCTGAATTAAATAAGACTGAAGATAACATTATCCCATTCTGTGGCACTGACTTCTGAATACGGCTTTATATAATTTCTTGCCATAATCTTTAGAGGATCTTCATTTCCAGAGACTGAGGTCATTTCACTCCCCTGAATTACTGAAACAGTCCTTCAGCAAGGGGCATAACAGGTATGTACAGTATTAACCTCAGCTATGAAAGGATCATAACCTTGATTTCAGCTGGACAGTTTAGCTAAAGCCTCACCCCAAATTATTATTATTAAAATCATAATCTGAAAATGCTTACCTTTTACAGGGCTAATAATCATATCTAGGATTAATAAACATTCATTCTGAAGACATTTAGAGACCCAGGGTCAAGATTTTTTTAATATGACTAGTAAATCTAGGGCATACAGAAGAGGACCAATTCTCAGAAACTGTAATTGTCTGCCCTTTGAAACAAGCTCCTTTTAAGGCTCTTAAATTCAATGTCCATGTTAAAGCAGGCAAAATTTCTTTTAAAATGTGGGACAATATCTTTTATTAGCCTAAGATTATTGAATGTGAATAAAACACTGTTTTATTGGTGACATTTTTATGCATTATTAACTTAAAATATTACAAAAGAGAAAAATTATCCCTGGCCCATGTCATAGTTGTATTTCACATAGGTTTGTTTGTTTTTTTTTAAGTTGTAATTTAGTGTAAGTGTAGTTAGAAGTAAACGGAGTCAAATATTCAAAAAAAGACTCAGAGGTCTATGCTACTTTGACATCTCTGTCCTTATTCTATTAGGGGGTTACTTGCATTCTGATTGACTAATAATCACCAATTGCACAAATGAAACAATTAACTATATGGAAAAAGAGCGTAAGAAATTTTCTATCGTCTGGCCACTAAAACTGTAGCTATGAATCTAAATACCAACTACATAGGACATTCTGACTGACTGAAACAACATCTCTTTAATAACTTTGAAGAATTCAGCTTAATTTTTTTACACTGCTTATGAAGTTGAAAACTATTGTCTCTTCTGAGCATCTTTCCCAGTGCTGAGACTGGTACATTGCTAAAGCAGCACCTTGTATCAGTCTTGCTTTTCCTTATCTTGGAATAGAGAAGTTAGGGACTGGAATGCATAATTTTAATATTATGTTGCAGTACACTGTACTATTATTAGAAGATATTCTGAATCCCATGCTAAGACAGGCTAGAGCTGACATGTAATGGCAATTCTTTCCAAGGAATTAACTTCTGCTGCAACCTGGCTGGAAAGCAAATTGTAGGTATAAACCTTATACTTTTTGGTTTACAGCAAATTTGATAGAAACCTTTATTGCATTTTCAGTTGGGTGGGCAAACCAACAAAGTACGGTAACATGAAAGTTACAGGCTGTTTCTTCTAGTCTAATTTAGTCTTACATACTTATATACATTGTTAGAACAGTTACACACAGAGGCACATTCAAATAGTCAAACTGATACCGGACAGTGTTTGAAAGAATGTAGTAGTATTAAACCTTTGTGCTCAGCACACATTTCTTCTGACTGTCCTGCAGTGTGCAAGAATGATGTACTAACCAGGCAGATAGACCTGTCTTCCCGACCTCCATGAATTAATCTAAGTGCCAGAACTGACTTCATGGAAGTCTCTTCTTGCCAATAGTTTCACAGAAACCATTCTGCAATAATCTAATAACATTGAATTATTTATTTTACTCAAATTATTTTGTGAAATAATGTATTTTATTTCATTTGTCCTGCCCTATATGAAAAACAGCCAGTCCTCTTTTGCAATTTGGATGAATGGGGAGTTGTCCAAAATTGTAGGATTTATTTTCAGTGTTCTGTCATTTGGTTCTTATTGGTAGCAACTGAATCACAAATAAAGCCACTTTAAAAAGTTTTATTAAGGAATTTAGGTAATGGGGCTTATTTTAATTTGTGACATATCCGAAGGCTGGGACGGGAGCTACCAGATGTGGGGATGGAATAGAGACTTCTCATTTTTGACCTGAGTATTACTCTACTTTAAAAAATCATCTGAAGTCACTGGAATTACCTAAGGAATAAAATAGCATAATTGACTATAATATCTCTCACAGATTAAGAAAACATTTCAAAACCTACATTTGATACTGAGAAAGTGTCATGGAAATTATTAAAGATTTTCTTTAAGTATTTCAGGGAAAATAAAACTTACCACAAGTATAACTAACCTGTGTCTTCGTGTATCTGTTACACCAAAGCATTCCTTGAGTTATGCCAAAAAGAACTATGCTAGCTTAAAGGCGTTACAATATCAAGGTGTCAAGTTGCCTTCACTATTTGCTAGTGTCCTACGTTTTTTGAGATTCCTGAATTTCTCTATACACAGATATATTTTACTCTAACAATAACCAGAGCCATTAGGGTAGGGTATCACGGGCAAGGTACTCCACTTTACAGAAGGATTGTCAGTTATGAAAATACTGTAGAACTATACCACTAGCGTACTAAAACACTAGAAATCACTAAATATATAACAGCAACTATCTATGTTATGTTCTTTAGTAAGGGAAACTTTTCAGCTGACATTTTCTCATAAATACATTCTCCTTATTGGAGGACTCTGAGGGATAAATTCAGGGGAGAGATAATCCCAGTGTTTCTGTTATTAGCTAAATGTTTATTCAGATTTTTATGCATTGTTTGTTAATGTTGTGTTTTTCTGGGGATTGGTACTTTAGGCAGATATTTTTCCATAGCTTTTTTGTAGGTGTCTAAAAATCTGTTTTCTTCCTTTTTCCTTATTTGCCATTTGCATAGAAAGCCCATGTATTTAGGAGACAACCATTTTCTGGGATCAGTCGAAGATCAGTAATGAAACTTCAGAGGAACTTAGGACCATCATCAATCTAATGGTAGGCTCTACCAATCCTTTCTAAGCACAAGGTATACCTGTTTTTTTCTCTAACACATATATTAAAAGGCCCTATCACAACAACACGTTTCACTGAACAAGGTTTTCTTTATTTGAAAGAGCTAGGGAGAACAACTAAAGCTACAAAGGTCCATCGTGTTGCTCGATGTACTTCTGCAATGGTCTGAGATACTCAGTAAGGAAAAAAGAAAAGCAGTGTAATCCTGGGCTACCTGGTGGGGTTAAAACATACTCTAATTGATTACCTTGCCTGGCAGAAGAGCTGCCTTGAGACTTTTCAGGTGGATTCTGAGACTAAAAACTCTTCAGCTCAGCTGCTGTCTTCTGTGTTTGTAAAACATCAAGCATTAAGTCCCTGATTTAACAGACGGAACCTCCTGGAACTGCCCTCCGTAAATGAAATAAAACCAAAATAGTCACAGTATACACAGTATTACAAACCTTCCCATATGCCTCCTCCATTTTGGCGATGCTCTTGTCACCAACCATCTTTTTTTCTCTCTTGTACTGATAAAACTGATGACTGAAATGGAACAGAAAGGAAATGAGGAGTCATGGGAAGGACACTAATCATCTTATCATCCAAAAAATCCTGTACCTTCACCTGATCCCACTGAGCAGTTTGGGAAGAGGGGAGCAGGGGCTGCTCAGGTGCTGGGGTGTTTGAGAAGGCTGCAGGGCTGACCTGCCTCTGCATGCTGCCACTTCAGGTATCTGCAGGGTTTGGAGGTCAGCCTGGAGCTGTGGGACAGACTGGGGTCCAGGTTCCAACCAGGGCTTGAGGGGCATCCCCTTGCCACAGGGAGAGGGTACCTGGTGGGGCTCTCAGGTGAGGCTGCTCCAACAACGCCTATGGGTGCATGCTGGGCCCTGATGCCTTTCTCCTCAGTCAGGAGAGAAATTTCCCATCCACATTTCAGTCTCCTCTCCCCATCCTCCACTCCCTCTCTTTCAGCTTCTCTGTCTATATTTGCTCAATTCAGCATTTTCAGGATCTGTCTGTGAGGCTGTTTTCTGTACATGCTAGCAAATAAACATATGGAGCAGCCCAACAAGCCCATGCTCTTGCTGATTTCACTGCCTGCTGGGCATTATAATGAACTACCAAACAAACTACTTGCCAGCAACATTTTGAGATTAATGCTTTTAAAAAAATAAGCCTAAGAATGGTAATATAAGAGTTGAAAACTGGACTAACAATATTCCATGCTTCTCCGAAGAGATGTATTTTATTCTTGCTATGCCTTGACAGGTATCTTCCCACCAGGACTGTAGTTTGCAATGTAGAAATTAATCAGATGTTCAAGATAATTAAAAACGCATTTCTAAGTGCTTTTGGGAAAGAGAGATGTGGAATGAAGGGACAAGTTCTTAAATGGACTTACAGACAATGATTTTACAGTTCAGTTCCCCTCAGCGTCCCTAGTAAAATGAATCTTAAAGTTACTTTCAGTCTGCCGCAGATGTACAGTATCAGCAGAACAATTATGAACAGTTTTTTTCTCAAATGAAATGCACATTAAAAGGTTGTTTTGTTTGGTGGGTTTTTTGTGTGTGTGTGTGTGTGGGGGGGTCCCTTGGTAGCAGCATTTAAGACAGGGGTCAGTGCAAACAAGAATATTTTATTCAAAAGGAAAAGAAAAACATAGCGGAAAATGAGGGGGTTTCATGAGGATGTATTGAACATCTAGATGAAAACATGTGCAATGGAGATTCCTTTTCCAGAGGGATACCGGGACTACAACTGGGCAAATGTGACACCCATCCACAAGAAGGGCCAGAAGGAGGATCTATAGGCTGGTCAGTCTGACCTCAGTGCCTGGGAAGGTCATGGAAGAGATCATCCTCAGTGCCATTACACAGCACATCAGCATGGGCTTGTGAAAGGCAGGTCATGCCTGACAAACCTGATCTCCTTCTATGTTAAGGTAATGTGCTTAGTGGATGAGGGGAAAAGCAGTGGATGTTATCTACCTGGATTTTAGCAAAGCTTTTGACACCGTTTCCCACAGCATTCTCCTGGAGAAACTGGCTGCTCATGTCCTGGACAGGTGTACTCTTCACTGGGTAAAAAATTAGCTGGATGGCAGTGCCCAGAGAGTGGTGGTGAACAGAGGTAAATCCAGTTGGTGTCTGATCACAAGTGGTGTTCTCCAGGGCTCAGTGCTGGGGTTGGTTCTCTTTAATATCTTTATCAATGACCTGGACGATGGGATTGAGTGCACCCTCAGTAAGTTCGCAGATGACACTAAGCTAAGCGGGCGTGTTGATCTGCTTGAGGGTAGGATGGCTCTACAGAAGGATCTGGACAGGCTGGACCGATGGGCTGAAGCCAATGGTATGAGGTTCAACGAGGCCAAGTGCTGGGTCCTGCACTTGGGTACAACAACCCCATGCAGCGCTACAGGCTTGGGGTGGAGTGGAATGTTAGAAGGATTTGTTTCCAAAAACCTTCCAAAGATTCATGTGACTATTTTAGGAAAAAACTCCATCCTTGATACTTTTTCAGAGAAGATAATGCCTTTTTAGTGCCCTCATATCTGAAATCAAAATACATGCCTTCCTGATTAGCCCAAGAAAGGAAAAAGAAGTGGGACCTTTCAAACCCAGTAGAGCAAATTATGCTTTCAGTAACATGCAATTTTGGCCACATGTTACATATTTATTGAAAAGATTGCTTATTCATCTGCTTGGGTATTTTTTTTTTTTTAGAATATCTTGCTCTTTTCAAGGCTCACTGTCCCTTCTGGCACTGGAACTACATAATACTGAATATGTGTGACACCACATTAATTTCCATAGCAGGGGATTAGGATATTACAAACATGGGATTAGGTCCACTTGAAGGATCAAAGCAAAAAGATAAGTGAGATGTGAAGAATAAACCTTTTTTTTTGGCCAAGCAAACAAATATCCAGGATAACAGTGTAAAAAAGAAAGCAACTGGCCAAGTGAATATTGTAATTTAACCTGAACTCCTGATCCATGAGAATACTGGATTTTACCTGATATATTTTCTACCAGTAGAAAATTCTGAGTTGTTTGTTTTCTTTTGCCTTCCACTGCAGCAACATTATTCATACAGAAACCAATACAGAATCTGAAACAATATCCTGGGGCCATTTTCATACAATTTAGCGTCTTGTATTCATGTGCATCAGGGAACAGCGACACTTCCCATTCACGTTGCTAAGTTATTGCAGTACATTTGTGGTTGATTTTTCCATTGATGCTAGAGCAGTGTATAATTAGCAGTGAATAACATATTCCATGAATTCAACCTCATTTTCCCCTCTGTGGAATGTCCACAAATAGATAAAAACATTTCACTGTAGAATGAAGAGAAGATTTCTGTTTTAAACTCTGAAGGTTTTTCAGTATTGTGCTGCAATTATTCAGTAACTGAATTTGGATATTAAACAGGTGTTTGATAATTATGATTTGATTCTCATGGGGGACTTCAACTACCCTGATATCTGCT
>VZSZ01007536.1:0-51553 GCA_013398815.1 Ibidorhyncha struthersii
CTTCAGCTGGTGGTATCATGTCCTGGTCACCTTTGGCAGGGCACTGCTTGAGCTGAAGGTTCAAACTTCCAATCCTCATTTTCAGTGTCTCACCTCATCCCCTTGCATTCCCCCCAAGCCCCCGTCACTCTGGCCACCAGCAGCCTGGATGGGAAAGCAGTAAGATGGCCAGAAAGCCATGCCAGAAACAAATTTCTTGCAGCTCTGGGCTGTTAATCACCCTCTCCCTAAGATGATGCCAGAGGCTGAGATGCTGTAGGCTCTGATTGCTTTGTTTTTCCCATGGCAGCTCACCATCCCTCTGCAGGCACTGGCAGTGCCAGTGGGTGCGCACCCAGGGCAAGGGCAGCAGCATCCTATTCCCAGTGGGACAGATGTCTCCATTGCTCACCCTGGGCACCAAAACCACCAGGCATCAATAACAATAACTGTCACACTCCTTATTACTGCCATTGTAATGCTTGGCTCCTGAGACACCGGCTGCAACAGGAGAGGAGGAGGCAGTGCAGGGGCCTCCGTTCCCATATCAAACACACGGAGGATCACCCCTTTCATCTGCTTCGTGCAATGAGAGGAGCAGCTGGTGCCTCCTCCCATCCATCCCTGCCCCACTGCCTCATGTCTTGGCAAATGTGCCCTGGCCCGGCCACCCAGACAGGGCATTAATTGGAGAGTGGAGAGGATGGCAGAGAAGGGGAGAGCCCGGAGTCGGCAAGGCACAGCCACCATCATTAACTTTTCATTGCGTCTGCCACTTCCTCTTAGGGAGAAAGGTTTTAAGCATCACCATTTTCTGCTTTAACGACCTAAGAGGCAGCCACATGCCAAGCAGTCCTTGCATTGCAAATCCAAGCCTGGGGAGGTTTCCAGCTCAACCTTTGCACGTGGGGACTGCAAGAATGGACAGGCTTCCACCAGCCGGAGCTCCCCACCTATCCCCTTTCACTGAGCCCAGAGAGCCTCATGTGTCATGGGAGTCCCTTTGCAGGACATTTCCTCAGTGATTTGGCAAGCTCGTGAGAAAGATGGGATCGTTTCCCTGTGGGATCACACGGCATCAAGAAGTGGGCTGGAGGAGGGAGCAGAGGCTGCGCATCCCAGGCACGGACAGTGTCAGCCCAGAGACCAGTGCGATGGCCACAACGTCCCACTCATCAGGAAGTGATCTTGAGACTTCTACATTTAAACATGCTGCTTCTTACCAGAAAAGATCCTGTTGATAAGCTCAAAATTGAGGAAATTGATGTAAAAACCTCAGTCAGAGACTGCACGAATGGGAAGGGGATTTTATTTAATGTCATTTCCAAGACGACCTTGTCCACTCACCCCCAGCACCCACATGAGTGTTCAAGTGGTCTGGCCAGGATCACTTGTATGTGACAGCAGGGACATGGGACATCAGTCAATGATCCTGCCTCCGGCACTAGTGATAACAAACTGGCTTTAACACTCTTTGGGAGGCAACAGCGATCACAGGGTCATGTCTTCCTGCAGGATCCAGCTTACCTCAGCCCTCACAGTTCCTGGGCCAGGTTGCTGCCCATTTCTTCATTTATGTTTCTTTGTGTCCTCATTCTGCACGTCTATGGCTACAGCCTTCCTTCTGGAGGTCTTTCCCAGAACCAGCTCAACGAACTTCTGCTATGGGCTGTGCCCAGGGCAGTGCAGAAAGGCTGGTTTTGCAGGATGGGTATGGAGGGAGAAGCCCAGGTCATGAGCTGTTTGCAGGGGCTACAGATTTGTGCCCTGTGAGGAAGGGAGAACCAGTCTGAATTTCTGCAGGCTGGTGAGGATTTACCATCTGCTGCTCCAAGGGGACCTTCAAACCAACACGCACAACCTGTAGAGAGCATCCCTTCAACATCTTGCTGAAAGGATTTGTCAGAGATGCAAACATAGTTTCATAGTATTCATTAAAAGCTTTATCATCCATTTGGGTTTGGCATCAGCCTTGGCAACTGGTGGCGAATAACCCAGGGTCCACTGGGGCAGCCTGAGAGGCAGAAATTGGGTGACTGCACCATGAATGCAGATATGTAACTAGAAAACAAAGATCTCTTTAATTCTACCCAAGAAAGGAGCCATGTTCTCCAGAAGGATTAATGGCAAGAATAGCTCAGTCTGTGCTGGGCAGAGGCAATCACGTGCTCGCCTCTCTCTGCTGGGGGTCTGACATTTTCTCTGCATAGGGACAGTTGGGTCTGGTTTGACGGATGGCCTTGCAGCAAGCTCCCAGAGCTACACGTCTCTTTGGGCTGGATCCCTGTAATGAAGTCTGACAGCACCACTTAGATCTGCTCTCCTGCTCAGCGTTATGTTAATGAGGGGACAGATGAAAATGAAAACTATATATATCTTATTTTCCCATTCAAGAGACAAATAAAACAACTCACTAACACAAGTGAGCAGAGTTTGGAAAGGCTGGTGCAGAGCCTTATGCCATAGAGATAGGCTGGTGCAGCACATCACAACTCTTCTCTCATGTCACTGTTGGGTCACAGTTTCCCTTCCACAAGCAGAAATAACATCTGTAAACCACATGGGCCCAGCAAACACACCCCAGTCCCCACAAGCACATGAAGGGCTGTAAATGAGTTTTGCATCTCCAAACAGAAGAGGAATCACCATTTACCTGTTGAAGCACAGACCAGCTCTGAGCGAAGAGATCCTGAGATTCTCCAATCTGACAGCATCCAAAGGGGTCACTTTAGAAATTTGGAGACTCCTGAATCCTATTTTTTCCAAAGAGGTATTTTTGCTCAAGCCACCCATTTCATACTATTGGCTTTGAGATTAGCAAATCTTTCTGTGAAAAAAAAAATAAATAAATCACTGTCCAGCCCCAGTCATCCTCATGCATCCTTGATCTCACTGAAGACATTGAAGCCTATCTAATCCAGCAGGAACAAAGCACAAGTGGGAAGCATCCACACCTCTACTGTATGACCATGGTGAGCTCCACCAAATGTGCTCACCAAGCAGTCCCTCATCTCCTGAATCCCTGGACACAACACCAGGGATTTCTCCTTCCCCCTCCTGCACCACTGAGGGTTGCCTCAGCCATCCTCATGGTCTGGCTTTCTGGAGCAGGAGTTGGCAAGTGTGGCCACAAGCCTGAGCCCTGTCCCTGACGCACCTGCTGGGGATGGAGACCTCGGTGGCCCCTGGTGCAGCCAACATGCGAGCAGACTGCTAATGCCGGAGGCTGTTCACAAGAATACATCCCTCAAGTGATGACAGGGCCAATCAATACGGTGGCTGCTCTTTAGCAATCCCTGGCAGGGAGCAGCAGCCCTCCCAGCGCAGGCAGGCAGCCACTCGTCTGCAGGATGGATTAGGGGACAGACTGACAACGGGTGCCTCTTCCCCTGCCACTGCCACCCCTACACACACATGGCAGCCATGCTGCATGGCTGCAGCGGGGCAGCCTGGAAATAGATGGGGATGAGGCAGAGGGACCAGGTCACACATCCCGTGCACGCAGCTTTACACCCACACGTGTGCAGCTTGGCGATGTGCTGGAGGACAGCGTTGGCTTTCCCAGGGACCCCCTGATCCTGAGGCCACACAGGGCCCCACGTGCTCCCTGGATGCTGCACAGCACCGCGGGAAAACACACAGCCACAGCTGTGCTGGTCTAGCGGAGCAGTCCTGGACACATGGCAGAGGGCTCATGGCACAACACCACCAGCATCCATCCATGCAAGTCGTGTGCAATCCCACTGTCAGCAGGAGGATGAACACCAGGAAGCAGGCATTGTGGTCAGGAGCGAAAAAAGATTTTAGCTCAGCACCCTGAGTTTAAATTGGTTTAACCTGTCCTGCAGCAGAGCGCAAACTAACGAACTCCTTATAACAAACCAAAGCTAGAGATGCAGCCAGCTGGGACAGGCATTGCTCCCAGAAAGTCCCATGTCTATCCCATTGCGCAATGGATCTGGCTGCACCCTGGTTCCTCAAAAGGCCCTTTGGGATGGTGCCACCTCTCCACAGCACTTGCTTTTTGTCTGCATGGACCACATGCATCTCTCCTGCCTCTGGCTGCACCAGTGCTTGGTACTCAGCTCTTCTCCACCCAAAGCCCCTGCATGCCACTGAGCTGTGCTGGTCCAGGGATGTGGCTCTTCCCTGTGGCGTGTGACCGGGGCCAGCAGCAGGGTCCTGAGGGACCCTGCATGGCCAAGGGAAGCCCAAGCAGCCCAGCAATCCTGCTGCTGCCCTGCCCCTGGGTCTCCTGTGGGCAAGATCCTCAAAGGGACCAGGTAAGAAAGGAGATGAAAGATCTGCTGCTGCCACCACAAGTCCCCCTGGAGCAAAGGACCAAGGGCTTGACACAGAGTCCGCAGGGTTGGCAACGTACTCAGACAACCGCTCATGAAGCGGAGATGAGCCAGGGAAGGCAGCCAAGCCTGTCCCAGGAGAGCACATCCCTGCTCAAGAGCAGAAGCACGTCAGAGCCTCTTTGTTGTCTGCTGATGGGAGGGAGCATGACAGCCCCATAGAGCTGCCACTGCCAGTGCAGAGCTTGCCGGGACACAATGCAGAACTGCACAGTGGGACCACATCGGCACACTGGTGCAGGGCCAAGATGATTGGTATGGTCAGGACAGCGGTGGGAGTTTGCAAGGACGCTGTTTTCACCGGTGCAGTGCTCCCAGGACAAACGTCGCAGCACTGAGAGAGAGCATCACGAAGGTGCAGTCTCCAACCAAGTGAAAGCCTCTTCCTCGGTGGAAGAGAGAGGGCCGAGATGGGATAGAGGGTGAACCAAAGCAATGGGACCAGATCTGGAGACCGGGAGAAACAGCTGCAGAAGCTAAACGTTGGAACGCACCTCTTGGTCCAAGCCAAATCCCAAACCAGCACCAATGTGTAAGAGAAAATACACTTCTGCCATTGTTGCCACCGGCTGCAAGCAGAGAACAGAGGCGGCAGCTCAAAGAGGTGCCCAGAGGAAGTCCTGCCAAGGAGCAGCCTTCAAACTGGTAAGAGGCTGAAAATAATGCCTGAGAGCTCTTCTGTGGATCTCAGCAATGATAAAATTGGTACTACTTAGCAAAGGTGCCACAGGAAAAAGGATCCCCACAGCTTTTTCCTGTCCCTCACACTGGTTCTCAGCCCCCCTGGGCTGTCTGCAAAAGCAGGGAAGAGGGAGAGCAACATGTATTAAGCAGATTAACTTTGTGCCAGAGTAGAAAGGCCACTGAAGCAGCTGCTGTGCCACAGCTGGAGCAGAGAGCCTGCCCTGAGCAAGGCAGACCTTGCTGCCAGGCAGCAGGTATCATTTGACCCTCAGAAGCTGGGTACTGCGTCTCCCCCCATCATTTCAGAAAGACAAAGAGAGGAGACTGTCTCTTCCTCCTGAAAGATAAATGCCTCCAGATTGTAGCCACTCGACAGGTCCACTGAAATTCATCAGTTCTGACTTGAAATGAAAGCTGTAATAAATCTCCCCATTGAATAGGAGATCAAAGGCAGATCATTAGAGCTCTTGGATTACCCAGTGAGAGTGCACTTCCATCAGCTGCTGTGCTGCTGGTCCCCCCGCGTCCAGAACGACCCCTTCAACGGTGGAGTTTTGACTCTAAAGGACAATTTCCCTTGGAAGAGGTCTGGGCTGTGCCACTTTCCTCTGCCCACCTCTCCCCTGACTGCTCTCAGACAGCTCTGCATGGCTTGTGGCCATGTTCTTGGCAGCCACACTGGTACAAGCTGCTGCACAGCACAAAAGGGGACATTGGTCCACCACAAAAGACAGAGCAGAAGAGCTCAGTGTTGGCCCATCCCTCAGGGGAAGCTCTTCCCCACATTAGAAACCTCCTGCATCCTCTTCCCAGTGAAGGAAAATCCTCCCCAATCTCTGGGAACTATCCCAACCCAGTTGCCCTCCTCGAGCTGCAAGATAGAGCCCCTGCAACACTTCAGTGGGACCAAGTGTCCGTATCGCCCCTGGCTCTAGAAAGATGTATAAGGATGCTGTACTGCTTTTCCACTGCACTCTGTGGTGAGTCCCAGTGAAGAGTTTGCTGACCTGTGCCCACCAGGGATGAGGAGCAATCCCCATCTGAGTCTCTCCAAACCCATTTGTTGGTAGCAGCCTACAATATAGCCATGGTCTTCATGGGCTGCACAGGGAAAGTTGTCCCCCTTTCCCAAATCTGTGTGGGCTAACGCCTTCTCTCCACTTGGACCATGAGATCCCAGACTCAGCCAGTCCCCTGGGCTTCCTTCTTCCCTCATTTCAACCTCAGTAGCCATGTTCTCAGTGACATGTTGGTATCTACTTGTAGGTGCAGGGGAAGGTTGTGTAGTAGGAGCAGAAGGTAAAGGGGGCTTCAGACTGCAGGTGGTAACATCCTATCAGCCATACAGATGCTTGTCCACCCTTCCCGGCTCCTTGGTCCTGCCAGGGGCAATCTTCTCCTAGACTAATGCTGAGCTGGTGAGACAGTTGCACCTGAGCCAGCTGGAGGGATGCTGGAGAGCAGATACATCAGGGTCAACCCTGATTCTCTAAATGGTTTTATTTCTCTAACAGCGTTAGGCAAGTTGGTCTTTCCCAGTGTCCTGGCCTGTGGACTGACTGATTTTCACCAGAACAAGCTGGCAAACATCATCTGACGTCCCTGGCTCAGCACAGGTGAGCACCACTTTGCTCCAGGTGTGGGTAAAGCAGAGCTGGGGCCAGGCTCGCGGGCTGCCTGCCCAGCAGTGCCCAAAGAGCTGAGGAGGACAGCTGAGGGACATGCAGAAGCCACACAGAGGAGTGAGGTTTATCTCTGTGCAAAACATGTCTCACTCGAGAGAGTGAATTTCATTCCTGGAGAGATATTTTTCTTTTTCCACTGGGACCAGGTTTGCTGAGCTTAGCTCTGGAATGAGGGACCATAATAAGTCCATTAGCTTCAGAGGAGTTATCCTGAGCACACAGTTCGACCTGTGATCCCTCGTTTTACAAAGGGCTAAATGCAGAGAGGATGTAGCAGTGGAAGTGAGAGATCCTCTGCCATTTTGCACACAGGAGGACCTGGCTGTGATGTGAAGATCAGTACTGGGGGTGAAAGGCGGGTTACGTGGGACTTGTTTCACTGTCTGAAATGTGTGGTCCTGGCAATCAAGCTTCTCACGTTATAGCTGCCCTTCCGTACTGCAGGATGGGGCATGGGAGGTAACTAAAGGGTGCCCGGGGACACAGGGTACACGTGTCAGGGGTGTCCCATGATGTGGGGAGTCCTGCAGTTGGGTGCCCTGTGATATACCCAACAACACAAGGTGTGCTCAGATACAGGGTACCTCACAGCATGGGATGTCCTGAGCATGTATGGGGGTGTTGATACAAGACACCCAGCGCCCTGAAAAGAGGCACTTCAGCTGGATTTTTCCTAGGTACCAGCCTGGCTGGCTGCAGGGAAAAGTCTGCAGCTGGGAAGAAGGCAACAGAAAGGGTCCCAGCACTGGGGCTACGATAATGAAGAAACAACCCTGCAATTTGTAGCTGAGCTCACAGTTTTGGAAGCCCATCTCATGGCTTTTGAAGTGCAAACCAGCACAACACCCCCCCACTGACCAGCTCACTGCCGAGAAAAGCCCACAGCTCTTTGTGCCACCTCCATCGCAGGAGGTTTCCCGGACCCCTGAGCAAAGCCCCCGCCGGACACTCGTGCAGACGAGAACTGCTGAGCAAGATCAAACATGAACCATTCCCCAGGCTCCCCCTCCCTCCCGCCTCCTCCAGCTGCTCGGATAATCCCCCAGACTGAAAGGGAACCTGAACCCTGAGTGGTTTCATGCAACGGAAAATGGAGCTGAGCCCCCAAAACCCTCTTTGTGCTGGGATAATGGTCACGGTGCCTCACAGCCCTGCGCTGTCCCGCTCGCCGCCAGCACCAACCAGGAAGATGAGCTCTGGAGCTGTCACCACTCAGAGCTTCAATCCAGCATAAACCAAACTTTTTGTTTAAGGTAGCAGTTAAAAAAAAAAAANCTTTGATCTTGAATAAAGCTTTTATCACAGAGCCTTCAGTCCCGGTGAGCAAAGGGGATTATCTTTCTCTTGCACAAAAGTTCACCTCCTGGTGCAGGTCACGGGAGGAAGATTTCACCAGAGTGGGAGGTGTTTTCTCCGGGGCATTCACCCCAAGTCCAGCAGGCAGCCGCTCCCAGGGAAAGCTTTTTATGAGCTAACCTACTGCCTCAAATCCTTTCAGATGCAAAGGGAAGGAAAAAAAAAAAAAAAAAACAAAAGAAAGAAGCGGGTACAAACTCCCTGACAATCGCTGCCAGCCTCATTTAGCAGGAGAGACCTCAGCCCAGCATCGCACAAGCTATCCTCACTGCCAGCAAACAGCCAGGACTCAAAGAAGCCACTGGGGGCTGTGTCCTGACCTGGACCCCAGCCCGCATGCAGCCAGAGCACGGGCTGGATTTCGCCTTGTGCAGAGAATGGTCTGGATCTGGCCACCAGCTGTCCCCATGAAGCCACTCGCCATGCAGGGCAGGCTGGAGCCACAGCAGTCATCTCTTTCCCCATCCATAGATCAATGCAAAAGGTGCTTGCTGCCCACACCACAGCTAATTGCTCTCATTACCAACGCGCTGGGCAGCCTCCCTGCCTTCCCTCCCCCCGCCCGTACATCAGGCAGGCAGAGCCATATAACGGGATTTATCGCCAGTGTCTGGAAGCTGCTGTCTGCTCCCAGGGTCCAGCAAGAGGCGGGGGCAAGAGGCAGCAACGCCAGCTTACTGCAGCCTGCCCCAGGAGGGTACGCATGCATGGCAGGGCTGCCCGCGGTGCAGCACCCACCTCCGCCTTCCTGCAAGAGCCAGGAGCTGCAGGGAGCCGGCCGCCTCCGTGGCCGCAGCCGGGAAGGAAGGGTGCCAGAGGTGGGGGGAGCACCAGGTTCCCCGCTACCGGGACATTAATCGAAGTGAGAAATATGCCTTGACATCAATTATGTTGCTTTCTTGTTCAGCCAAGAAGTAATTAACTTAAGTGAAGCAATTAGGTAAACTTATCAAGTGAGGTTTGCAGCACCTTAAGCAAACAGCTAATTGGGCTGTGAAGGGAGTGGGGATAAAGGGGATGGGGACAACACATCCAAAGGGGACCTGGACGTCCCCAGGGGCTGAGGGTCCCGCAGCGATCAGTTCAAGGGGCAGATCCTGCAGTGGGAATGTCTGGAGTGAACGATCCCTCCTCTCCTTCGTGCCTCTCAAACACCCTGCATCCAGAGCAGGTCGTGCTCCCCCCTCACTGTCCCTCCTGCTTGTCTCAGGACACAGGCAAGAAGAAAAAACACAGCCCCAGGGATCTCCTAAGAGCAGAGGTAAGAAATGAAGCAGTCGATGGGGAACCCCACTGTGTACAAGAGATTCAGACACACAGGTCTCAGAAGTGTTTGCTAATAATAGTAGGTGAGGCAGAGGATGGAGATGGAAGTTCAGTGATGCTGGACTCCCTGCTGGAACAGCAAAGACACGCCTGTGTCTCACTCCCAGCCTCCTGCACCAGAGGAGCAAGAGAAAGGGTTGGGATGGTGTGCTGGGACAGATGGTCACCACGCAGTGTCCCATGGGGAGGTGGGACAGCGACATGGAGAGAGGTGCTGGTCTAGGAGCCCCCCAAGCCCAGAAATGCTCCTGGAAGACCCCTGCTCCCAGGACCCATCACATTAGAAGAGACTTAAAACGCTGCAAAAGCTGCCTCAGGAAGAATGACAGAGGGTCAGAGCAGCCAAGCCACACACCAGCCTCCTGTCATGTGTGGAGATGGATGCTGTCCCCCCCAGGGCCAGCGCCGCCTCCTCGGGCAGCATGTGCATCCACGCACCGGTCTGGGTTACAGTACGGTCACTTTTCAAAGACTCTTTAAGATTTTTTTTTTCTCCATGGTGCATCTAGCCCATTTTCCTGTATTTCAAGCCAATGAACTACTAAATTTTCAGATTTAATTTCCAGATTTCAGCAGAATCCACGGCACGAGCCACTTTTACAGTTTGCTAAGGTGTTGAATCAAAATGCAATACTATAAATCATTAATGCACCCCTATGTCGCAATGAAGCTGAAATATTTTAATCACTGAATAATGAAGTCAATACTCACAAATCTCAGCTGTCATTAAAAGATCTGCATGCCTCTGTGCGCCCGGCAGGAGAGGAAATCTTGCAAGTGGACTGGATTTGCCCACCGGCGGTGCAGCCAGGAGCACCGCAGCGGTGCTGGGACACGAGGGGCTGGTTTTTGCATCCCTGTTTTGTGACAGTCAGCAAGTCAGCATCCCTTGTGGTACCCACTCCTTAAGTAGTGTGGTTGATACAAAAAATAAAGTCAAGCTAACCCACTGCATGGCTCCTGAGCAGGAGTAACAGCGACCTGAGCACATCACACTCTGGACGAGCGAGGGCTTTTCAAAGTGAACACTACCAGGCTGCTTGCCTTGGTGCCACGAGGGTTTTCTCCAGCCTCACTGAGGACAGACTGGAGCTAGCCCAGAGCAGGAATGTCCTGCATACGAGGCCAGATACCATCCTGGAGCCGAAGAGGCCCTGGAGACAGCAGCGTGGAGAAAATCAGAAAGGGCAGCTCTGGAAGATGGTGAACAGAAGGCTAAAGGGCAAATTAAACCAGCTCCGCAACTGCTGGGAGGTGCCTGCAGGCAGCAAGAGACGCTGTGTCCCCAGCACAGATGGAGCATGTGGCGTGGAGCCGCAGCAACAGCGCGGAGGATGGTTGGCCCTGCTAGGGGAAAGGGGGACAGGCGTCAAGCATTACTGAGTAAGACCAGCCTCCTCAAAGAAAGGAAACCCCTGGAAGGATAGCATCAGGCTGGCAAACAGCCACGGCCAGCACGGAGGCTGGGCAAAAGAGAGGTGCTGATACCTCTGCCTGTCCCCAGCGAGGGCGTTCACCATGATGTGGTGGTCCCACTGTTTGTAGGACCTACCGTGTGGTGTCTTGCACTGTGACAAGGCTGGGGCTCCAAAACTGCAATACTGGCAGGACAGGGCTACCATCCAGCCAGATGTCTGGGTACTCATGGAAACCGCAAGGTCAGATTAACATCACAGCGACAAGAGAGCAGTGTGGTCCGGGATGGAAGGACCCAAAATTTTGTTACCTCCATAGCTGGGTCAAATTCACATTCACAGTCAGATACAGCTGATGGGACCTGCAGGGAGCAGAAGAGGTCAGAAATTGCCCCTCATTTCTTCACAAGGGTAGGAGCACTTGTAACAGTGCTGCCACGGGGCCATTGCAGTGGGCACAGGGCTGCCAAATGCCCACCTGAACCACAGGAAACCTCCATGGCTCTGGAACCGGCAGGTCCAAGTACCACACACCAGTCTTTCTGGATACATGGCATAACTGGGAGTCAGATATTCTTCCCTCAGGAGCCAGGTGAGACAAATATTCCACACTGAGTTGTCCTGCTTCATCTCATCTTGGCACTAGGATTGCACTGAAGCACACACCAAAGGTCTCTTAGGTTTGGTCCATTTTTTGTCTAGCAGGAAAATGGATGCAGCCCCCCTGAGTTTAGGGTTTGCTTGATGCTGCTCTGTGCCCAGCTGAAGCCACGGACTCAATCCTTGGGGGAAAAATTGGAGAGATCTGCAAAAAAAATTGCAACCACAGAATTGCAGAGTAGTTGAGGTTGGACAGGACCTCTGGAGATCACCTAGTTCAACCTCCCTTACCCCCTCAAATCCTTGCTATGCCTTTTTCCTCTCAACATCACAAAGCACTTAGAGATGCCACACTGGTGTAGGTGGTTCATGCTGCGGGGTTTAACAGCACACAGAGGCACAGCAGGACATGCTGCCAGCGTCCTTCTATGGGTGACCATGAACAGTGCCCATGAGATATGACTTCTGCTTCACCACTTTTGAAGCCGTGACTTCACAGGTGGAGCATCTTGGAGAATACGTGTCCAGAACTGTTCCCCTGGACATGAGGGGCCTGGAGCAAGTCCTGCCAACCGACCCCTAAATTTCAACCAGGACAACACTCACAGGCTTCGCAGCAGTGTAAAAGGGTTTGGCATTCCAACAGGGATGGCCGCAACATTTCCTTAAAAGCTGAGGAGGCTGCAGTGATCCCAAGGGATTTCTTTCCCCATCAGGCTTCTGCAGAAGTGTTTGTGCGAGTGCCAGAGAATTTTCACCTTTGGAGCATGAGACCAGTCTCTTCTGAAGACAGTACCCTGAGAGAGCTGGACCAGCGTGGCAAATCCCGTTTACTCATCGATTTTCTTGAAGGATGCTCTGGAGGAAGCTGGGTGTATGTATTTGTGTGAGCAAGGGATATTAGAGACTCATGCAGTGAGATTATAACCGACACCTAAGGTCGTTCTACCCTAAACCCCTCTTTTCAGGCATTAACAACTTAAAAAAAAAAATAAAATAATTCTTTGTGCCGGAGATGTCTCAGGCTTCATCACAAACTAAAGGGTTTTTTTGGAAAAACTGAGACGAAATCTCTGTGGATGTGTTCTGCATTATCTGAGCTTGGGAGAGAAAAAAAAAAAAGCAGGGGGTAAAGCACTCCCTGGTAATACTGTTCGTCATAATCCTCTTCTTCCATCATCCTGCCCAACAACAGCCACTCCGGTCTGCCACCACTCCTCCTATGAGACTGGGCACCGATGCAGCCTTGTGTGAGCACCCCCCTGCTCCCTCCCATCCCTGCTGCATCCTCCTAGAGCAGAGCAGGTGGGTGGACCAGGGCACTTGTGCATGCCTGTGAGATGCCCTTCTAGACCGTCCCTTGGGCAGGCAGCTGGAAAACTCTGCCCCCCCCCATACCACCACCTCCCTGTTGCCCCCAGGGCAGAGTTTCCAGGCTGGTTCCCCCACGCTCAGCACCAACGGGGCCGGCCGGCAATGCCAGGACAAGGCAGGAGGGGTCGGTCTTGGCCGACAATTCTTCTGGCCATGCTGGCACAGGGTTGGGAGGGGAAACCTGGTTCAGGTCTGCCCAGCCCATGCAGCGCTGCATACAGAGCACAGAGGAAGACCCGCAAAAAGAGCTCACTGAAGGCAGGGAGGGAGATGGCCCCGCAGGCAGGGGCAGAAGATAATGGAGCAACCCACCGCTGGGCAGAGACTTGCCCGAAACAAAGCACACCAGAGAATGGGGATGGCTCCCCGCAGTGCAGGGAGGGAGGGAGACCCCCTCAGCTCTCATCACAGGGACCCCAAGCCAAAAAGCTTCTGCAAGTTAAACTGCCAGGCTCCAGCCCCAAAAGGCTTGTTTGGGGTCTCCGGAGCACCAGCGGTTTGGTTTTCCCCCAAGACACCACCCGTCAGCCCCACAGCATGGTGTGGCGGGCTCAGGGAGGGCAAAGGGCCAAGCCAGCAGAGGTGCTCTGGGAGATCAGGGAGCGCTGGAGATGCCCAGCCAGTGGCCCCAAGGGTCAGGCATGTCCTACAGCCCCTCTTGGAGCCCACCACCAGCTAGGGGCTGCATTCATCCCCCTGACCTGCAGCCATTGATCCCAGCTGCTTTCAGACTCTTTCTGCTTCCCATCACAGGAGACAGCCTGGCTACTTTCACGTTTAAACCAACTCCAATTAGTCCCCCCCTCAAATTACAGGTCCAAGTAATCATCCCTCCAGCCCAGGGGAAGCAATTGTTCCCAACAGACCTCTCCCTGTGAGCACCTGGCATGAGCACAGCCCCAGGAATGGGCTCATGACACAGAAAAAGGAAATTGTGTTCGATCGCTTTGGCAAGGTGAGCTGCCTGCTCCCGGGAGGGGAAACTGGAGCTCGGGGTCCCTGCTGGGGCTGCAGAGCTTTGGCAGGGGGAAAGCAGCCGGGCAGGCTGCAGAGGCAGGAACGCAGCAGTCGGCAGCGTGCCAGGCTGGCCCAGGGCTGCGTTCCACATCTGTGCAGGGATGCGGCTGACACAGAGAGGAGCGCAGGGACTCTGGTCACCCCGTGGCTTCCCAGAGCCACTCCGAGATGCTCAAAATAATCTCTCTGGTGTTTAGCAATTCTCCGCCAAGTGCTGAATCATCCTTCTGCAATGTTTGCATTAGGCATGCAGGAGCTGTAGAGCCTTTTGCAGTGAGAAACAGGAAGGAGGAGCCAGGTCCCGACACACAGGCAAGGAGAAGTATCAGCAGTAAGGCGCACTCCACGCTACCTGCTCTGCTGGCCCTGCTAAGGGTAAACGGAGGAGCGGACAGAGCCTGCCGAAGCTTGACAGTCAGTCGCCTGTGCGTATCCCAGAGGTACGCATGCAAAGAGAGTTTGGACACACAGGAGGGCTGATGGTTTGGTTTCTTCAGCGTGAAAGCAAGTCACTGTGAACCCCTGAAGAAACAGCTACCTGTCCTCATCCTCCCCTAGAGCTGTAGGCAGACCCAACCCCAGTGGCGCAAAGCTCCTGTGATCCCACATCCGATCCCCCACCACAGGGTCCCATCAGCCCCACCAACTCCTGGTCAGCTGTATCACTGATAATCTGAACTAGCCCATCAAGTAAACGGCAATGCCTCACCTCTAAAAAAAAAAAAAGCCCTCTCGAACCACTGAGTAAAAGGGGCTTATTTATTTAGAGTTCCAATAAAACTTTGACAGTATCCTGCACTGGGGGATTTAAAATCTTGCAACCTACCCTGGTTACACACAAGGACATCAGAACTTTTGTGTGTTTAATAGATCTTCTGAGATGTGGCAGATAGCAGAGGATTATCTGGGTTAGTCGATGAGAGAGGCTGTAGGGAGCTGCAGAGGGAATTCACTGCTAACAGAGACCAGTTTCGCTGCAAAGGAAACGTAGTGTTGATAAATGGAAGTTCACGCACACCATAGGGATCATCTGACCTACTCCTGCGTATCACCAAATTCACTATTATCTATAACCACGCTGGAAAAAGCCCTGTGTGTCACTGGATGGCTCAATAACAACAGCTATTACATGCTCAGAGACAAAAGAAACAACTTAAGGTTTGAAGTGCAATGGGCTAAACAAATATAATACTACTATGGCATTAAACATCAACTGACAGGGCGGCCCCGCTCTAAAAACTCTCTCAGTTGTAGCCTCTGGACTGGAAAAAGTGAAAGCAACACAAGGTGGATAAAGGGAACCACCCACATGTTTGTAATTGCCAAGGGGTCCTTCCACCTATCCCACACATGTTCCACCGAGCACAGAGACCTCCCGGCGACTCCTGCAGAAGGCCAGAATGGGAGTTATTTACCAGCAACTGGAGACTTTCCAGATGTGCATTCACTTCTAGTCTCTACAGAGAGCAAAGCCCTGTATGGGGCTCAGCAAACCCTCTTAGGCAAGCTTGGGAAGTGTGGGTTAGATGAATGGACAGTGGTGTGGATTGAACAGTGGCTGACAGACAGAGCTCAGAGGGTTGTGGTTAGTGGTGCAGAGTCCAGTTGGAGGTCAGTAACAAGTGGTGTTCCCCAGGGGTCAGTACTGGGTCCAGTCCTGTTCATCCAGGTCATTGATGAATGTATTGAAGGGATAGAGTGTACTATCAGCAAGTTTTCTGACACACCAGAAGGCTGTGCTGCCATTCAGCGTGACCTGGACAGGCTGGAGAACTGGGTGGAGAGAAACATTATGAAATTCCACGAGGGCAAGTGTAGGATACTGCACCTGGGGAGGAATAACCCCAGGCATCAGTACAGGTTAGAGGCTGACCTGCTGGACAGCAGCTCTGGGGAAAGGGACCTGGGAGTCCTGGTGGACAACAGGATGACCATGAGCCAGCAGTGTGCCCTGGCGGCCAAGAGGGCCAATGGCATCCTGGGGTGCATCAAAAGGAGTGTGGCCAGCAGGTCGAGGGAGGTCATCCTCCCCCTCTACTCTGCCCTGGTGAGGCTGCATCTGGAGTATTGTGTCCAGTTCTGGGCTCCCCAGTTCAAGAAGGACAGGGAACTGCTGGAGAGGGTCCAGCAAAGGGCTACAGAGGTGATTAGGGGACTGAAGCATCTTTCTTATGAGGAAAGGCTGAGGGACTTGGGGCTTCTCAGTCTGGAGAAAAGAAGACTGAAGGGGGATCTTATCGATATTTATAAATACTTAAAGGGAGGGTGCCAGGGGGGTGGGAGCAGTCTTTTTTCAGTGGTGCCCAGTGATGGGACAAGAGATAATGGGCACAAGCTTGAGCATAGGAAGTTCCATCTAAACATAAGGAGGAACTTCTTTACTGTGAGGATGGGAGAGCACTGGAACAGGCTGCCCAGAGAGGTGGGGGAGTCTCCCACTCTGGAGACATTCAAAAACCACCTGGACGCCGTCCTGTGCAACCTGCTGTAGGTGACACTGCTCTGGCAGGGGGGGGGGGCGTGGTAACCTCCAGAGGTTCCTTCCAACCCCCACCATTCTGTGATTTTTGTGATTCATGGCAAGCGTATGTCGAGATGCACCATCTCCATGGGATGAGCTTTGGGGAAGATGCTCTGGGTGATGACAAAGCCCAGGTGAAGGTGGGTGAAGGGTGAACCTGCACGGAAACATTGCCAAGGTGAAGCGCAGCAGAGCAGAGGGATGAGGGTGGGCAAGGACTGGAGCTCAACCCTTCCCTACCAAAGTGCTGGCCAAGAAAGCCAACGCCATGGAGTAGGTGGCATATGGCCTTGGCCTCCTCAGGCAGGAAAAGCCAGATTCGCATGTCAGGAAAAGCCATCATCACGCCCGTTAGCAGGTTCAGCACAGCTGGAGGGGCACGGATTATCTCCACAGGCAGTTTGAAACCTGAGGCAGGGCTCTGCTCACCTTATCACAGCCAAGAGGAGGAGAGCAAACTCCATCTCTGTCAGGAAGCCCCCAGTGGCTGGAAGACCTGTGGGCTGAGATTATTTTGCATGGCACCAAGCTAGATCTAATCTATCTGGACAGACTCATTTGTTGGCAGCTACTTCATGCTCCAAGTGAACAACAGACCCATTCTGGCCAGCCCTCCCCTTCTGCAAGAGGCTCTGGGGCAATGGGAGAAGGTCTGGGAAGCACAGAGAAGGCGGCAAGCAGACAGCCTGCCCAGACCAGGCTTCCCATATGCTGCAGGGCTGTAAGTATCCCTGATCCAGGAGTTGAAGGAAATATCGGTCAGCAAGCTTGACCCTGAGCTCCCTTGGAACAAGACAGGCATCGACTGTTCCCATCAGAAGTGAAAAGGTCGCTGTCTGGACTGCCCTCAATGCTGGGCATCTCAAGGGTGTCCAAGAGGGGAAGGGAAATAAGGCAAATCCAAGCATTTGTGCTCTGTACAGATGGACTCTTATTAGCGCTGATGCCCTTCAGCACTTTGCCTTTGCTAGAGCACAGAGACAGGAGCGAATGCAGTCCCCTGGCACAGCAGGGTGAAGGCTGCCACCAGGTCGTTCCTCAGCCACACCGAGCAATTAGAGCTCCTGCACTGTCGTGCAATAAGGCAGATTTTCCAGCCCTTGACTTGCGCTGGTAGTTGTTGGCCGCACAGCCTCCAGTTTGTCATTTACTTGTCACACGCTGCTGTGGGTAAGCAGCTGTATGGGAAAGACATCTAGCCGCAGCAATGCTCAGAGCAGGGGGCAGCAGTAAACACCTCCCAACTGCTGCCAAAAGCAGCTACTAAGGCCCCCAAACATCACTCACGGCTCCACACGCCTCCGGTTACAACCAGCAGACCTCAGGATGCTTTCAGACATCCTGACCGCAGTCCTCTCCTCTGTCTGCAGGGCCAGCATCACCTCTTCCCAGATAGGCAGCCTGACATTTAGTGATGACAAGATGCACACAGCTCAACTGCACCCATGTGCCAAGCAATTTGGATCCTCGCTGCTCCTTATTGCTCCTCCAGCCCCTGTCTCGCCCGCACACTTTCCCGGCAAGGACTTTCTGTTTCCTTGCAGGTCACAGAAAACAGGTGCCATGATCCAGCTCATGGGTGCTTCCTGGCCCCACTCCTGTTTGTAGGGGAGCGCTGTATATAGCAGGTGCTACACAGCACCCACATTTCTCATATTAAGTGGATTAAGAGCTAGCTCACTTTATCAGGTTTGCTTAAATATGATTAGAAACCTGGGCAGATTTCCTGCTTTAAGCGATCATAAATGGTGCAGGGAAGGCAAAGTGAGAGCTTCTGCTTGCACTTTCATGATGTGCGAAAGGCTGGCTGGAGACCCGATAAAAGGAATTACTGTTTTAATGCAGGAAATTAGGAATTGTGGCGACTTACTCCAATGAGGCACCGTACAGCTGACTGCGCTGGGGGATTAGACGCATTAACCAATGCTGGAGAGGCAGCCGTGCCCCCTCCATTAGCCAAACCACACATATTCGGGAGAGGGAATTCCCTCTGGCTGCTGAAGCGTCTCGTCTCTGCCCTACAAAACACCACTCGGCTTTTGCTGAGCTGGAGGCCGCTGAAAATGTCGCTCCCCTTTTCCAGTGCTTGACTTCACCGGGGGCGCGCTGGCAGCCTGCCAGACCGATAATGAAATCTGCCAAGCCATCAGCATCTGCCAGGGCACAGGGCCTGCCAGGGGTTGCCCAGCTCACCCAGAGGGTTTTTCAGACTGCTGGTACCTGCTCTCCTCCTCCTCTCCCCCAGGAGAGGCTTCAAGCAACAATCCGAGCTCTCTCTGTGCTCCCGCCACCTCCATCCCTCGCTCCTGGGCAAGGCAGCAGCATCTTTGTGCCTAATTGTAGATGGGTTGGATTTAAAAACAAACAAACAAACAAAAAAACAAAAACAAAGCCCAGAGCACAGAATTTGCATATAATGTGTTAAAAAAACCACTTTGGGGCTGCAAAATTACCAAGTGTGAGCTGCTCACAGCCGCTGCCGTACCCAGCGGCACCCTGCCTTTTTCCAAAGGATCTTTCAGTGAACAGGACAGGCACCGGGTCAGAATGAAAGTTGTGCAGAAAACAGAGATTTTCTAACAGCCACAAGCTTAATCCTGCACCCTTAATGGCAACAATTAATGCATGGAGATACATAAATCATTAACTGATCTAATATCCTGGGGATGTTACTCCCCAGGCTTCTGTTACAGGCACTCTGTGCTTTTCCAAAAGCATCCGGCCCCTGCAACAGGAGGACACAGCAAAGGGCAGGACAGTCCCATGCTCCATCCTGACCTGACAAGAGCTTCTTCGCTTCCTTACAGAAGACGGCACCAAGGTCAAGAGGGGCACAGGACCCCACATCACCCAACAGGTCACTCAGCACCTGGAAGAAGACCTGCAAAAATGATGTTTTCAGAAATAAGGATTTTTCCTTCCAGTCAATTGCTTCACATGACACTGTGCAGCCACATCTTTCATTCTCCATGTTTTATTTTTACAGAGAAAAAAAAAGAATATGCAGCATAACAAGAAATCACTAGTGATCAACTTCTTCAGCGTTGAGCACGCCGGACCTGGATGTGCCCTGGGAAATGCATCTCCCTTACAGGTAGGACATAGGTGATGCTAACACTGCAATTTGTTCTGGCGTGATATTTCGTTCATCAAGAAGGAACTGGAACAGGGGGATCTGAGTTATTAGCTCCTCATAATGATACAGGAGATGCTTGACAGTCTCTGTACAGCTCCAGAGCTCTCACTGGGTGTATACTGCTGGCAAGACTCTGTTGAGGATATATCCACACAGGCTCTTGCCAGACACAAAGGCAGGAGAGATGGCCCTAAACAGGAGACATGAGCTTGAACCACACCTGATGTGTGATTTACACCATCCCCCTTCAACTGTGACAACACTCAGTCAACAGGGACCAAATGGATCAAAGTCAAAATGCATCGCTTGTATGCTTTTCCCAAGCTAAGCCTTACAAGAGGGCTATAAATAAGGCAACTTCTCCCCAGACCCTGCTAAACCTTTAGTCTTCCTCCAGAGTTTTTCAGGAACACAGGGAGATCAGCTTCACCTAGCCTGTGCAGGATTTCCACAGCCCCCACAGAGCCAAGAAAAGGGGAGAACAGCTTCCATCTGCACCAGCCTGCGGGACAAAATCCACCGCTTACCTCCCAACACATCTGTTCTCAGACCATCAAGACGTACTTGCTTGTTCTGTCATTATCCCTGTGTTCATCCTAAGCACCAGGCACAGCTCTTCTGTTTCCAGGCAGGCATGAGATGGTCTCCAGCAGTTCCCCCTCTGCTTTCCTCCTGGCTGAGGGAGGTCCCAGGGTTTTTCACCACTTCACCTCAGTAAGAGATGTATTGTAACCTCTTCATGGGTGGCCACAGCCCAGTTTCAGGCTCCTCTTTAAGCAGCAATATCCAGGGATTGGAGGTGTCCTGTCCAGGGCTTGAAGTTGTTCTTCAGCTTGGCAACGGCTCAAGGTCTCTCCATGCCTGCCAGCCCAGGAGCTGGGTAAGGCCTGGGAACGCTTAAGAGGAGCTTCAGCAAAGGTGCAGAGGCACCTGGCCATTAGCACTAATCCTCAAGACCTTGAGCACCATCTCCTGGTCATTCCTGGATTCAGTGGCAATTTAACCTCATGCTTCCTCCATTTCATCATCACAGCAAAGCCTGGAGGACAAGCCCCACATGCAATCGAGGAAGAGAAAGGTGGGAGCACTTCACAAGATGTGCAACACTTCAACAGGGTCATAGGCTTGCTGACACACACACACACACACAAAAATGCCATAGAGAACATTAGCTCACCAAGCCCCAATCCTGGGGTCACCCCTTGCTGTTCACATCTCTTCTCCAAGCTCAAACAGGAACAACAAACTATCTCACTGGTATAACCACCTTGGCACTCTCTTGTGTGACCCATCTCTGCCTGGTGGCTGTGCGCAGCCAGCACAAGATGCTGCTGGAAAACTCCAATCTGTTCATCCCCTGCACTCCCATGGCTCTGGGCAGCATGATATAACGAGCACTGCTCGCTGCAGGGTCTCAGGCTGCGGGATGCGGCGGGGATCACCGCTCAGTATGTAAATATCGCAGTGGCAGAGTTCAACCTTTTGGCATGAGGGAAAGGAAGATAAATGCTACCAGTCCCCTTAGAGCCACAGGAACGCTGCATCTATCTAATTGCACTTCATAATGGATTCAGCAAACCATTAATTATCAGATTATATTTTAGGAAACTGCAGATAAAGAAGCTTTATGAAATTTAGCCTTAAAGGGGCCAGTGTGCTGCAATGAAGCTGTTGCATTGTGCTGGCACCAGAGAAGCAAACTTTACAGTAGGTATCGGAATGCATTTTACAAAGCAATGCCCGGTGTGCCACGGGGAACGTCTATGTGCAGTCGCAACAGCCACTGCATGCTCAGACAGAAATACCTTCATTAGCACCAATCCACTGCTACCAGT
Organism: Ibidorhyncha struthersii; assembly: GCA_013398815.1. Classification (NCBI taxonomy): domain Eukaryota; kingdom Metazoa; phylum Chordata; class Aves; order Charadriiformes; family Charadriidae; genus Ibidorhyncha; species Ibidorhyncha struthersii. The sequence goes on from VZSZ01007536.1 coordinate 21,290, forward strand.
CACGAGGGGCCCCGGCACACAGGCACAGCTCTTTCTCAGATGCAGCAGCTTCAGCATGTCCTCGGTGAATTAGAAGAGAGGTGGGAGATCTCAGGGCTGCTTGCTCGCAGAGGATGTGGATGCCCAGATCTGCCTGTGACCCTTCTTCGTAACAGACAGCCGCAGCAAAAACATGGATGTGATCAGACCTGTGCTATAAAAGGCATTACCTAAACAGCTCCGAAGCCATTTAGCACAACTCCCAAGAAGCCTCCGCTTGAGCAAGAGAGGCCCAGCCTCTGCGCTGGAGGATTTTTGTAGCTGGCACAACAGGCAGCACAACGGTACAGGGGAGAGCAACAGAACAGCCTGCAGAGTAGCAGATACCTGCGAGCACATCACTGATTCAGCCATAAAAATCTCTACCCTGAATTTTCAGGGCAGCTTTTTCTTTGGTTTCACACACCCACACCAGCCCAACTTTGTCCTGTGCTAGTCTCCTCCTCTCCACTCTGTTCACAGCAGTGGGGGAACACACATGAACACACCCAATTCCCATCTTTTCCTTTGCTGCTTTATTTCTCTTGAGCCAGGAGGGATGAGCGGTCCAGCTCACCTCAGCTGGCAGCTGCTAGCTGCAGGGAGACTTCCCAGGCCCTTGTGAATGTCTACAAACCTCTTCTGTCCTCGGCCACGCTGTCCTTGCTGCGCGCCATTTCTTTTGCAGCATCACATACCAGGGGCTGCTTTCCCATAGAAACCCTGAATCTCCCTGCTGGAGCATCACGTACAGCTCCTGAACAAGTCTAGTGGATACCAGGAGCCATGCGTGGGCACCAGCGCTCACCCTCACTTGGTTTCTTCACAAATCAGAGTGACTTTGTCATCTAACAAGTCCTCCATTGTCACTGCCACCAGCTCAGAGCCAGCTTGGTTCATGTGTGATTCGGGCAACGTCACAAAGACTTGGGAGCCAGCGAAGTGGGCCTCATCAAAAGAGATAATGTGCTCTGCTGCTCCTTGCTCCGATGTCTGAATTACCTGTGTGGAAGACAACCTGAGAGTCAGACACTTACAGAACCACTTTCCCCACGATCGCTTTGCTACCCACATCTTTCTCAGCCCCAGCTCCGGTAATAACATTTAGCTTCACGCCAGAGGGCTGCAATTACAATAGGCGTGAGACTAATGAGAAACACCAAACCACACACACTGATGATGCAAAAGAAAACACAGGAGAGTAATTTAAATATTTCTCTCCACAAAATTGCTATAATTTAGCTCCACAAGCAGTTGTAGACAATAAATGCTCTGTGATTATCCACTGGAGAAATGCCAACCCCGGGAATCTTGCACACTTGGCTCCCACATCCAAGGAGCTGTTCCCCAGTGATGGCTGAGATACTGAAGACAAAGAGTCTGGGTTCAAGCCCAGGACTTGGCTTCCAACAAAACATCTATAATCTCATGGGGTATGTCACCAGGGTTTTAATAGCCTCTGAGTAACCAGGCACCTCTGCACACACTGTCGGTCCCTCCTCAGCTCCACGAGGAGCTGCTTCTCTTCCAGCGAACCTGCCTCACAGGAGCACAGAAATCCCAGAGCACTGTGGGCGGGGGGAACTTCCATCCTGGACCCCTCTAAGAAGGGGGAGTCAGGCAGCAGAAGGGGTGACAGAAGCCGCAGGGTGGATTTGAAAAGAATAAGAGAGTTGGAGGGGGATGATGGATGAACAACCGTGGGGGCTATGGCACAGAGCAGTCTTTACCTGCACAATCTGAGCTGTGGTGGCTTGGGAGAAGACCACCTTGGGATGCTCAGCACTGTAGTGCCCCTCCAGCTCGCCCTGGGAGGGGAAGAGCTCCCCACAGAGCTCACAGGTGAAGGTGCTCTCCGTCTGCTTGAAGTGCTCGGTGGTGACGTGGCTCTGGAGGGCCCCTGGGAAGCGGAAGGATGCTGAGCAGTACAAGCAGCGAAATGGCTGGGAGCCTGTGGGGAGAAGCACTGCCTTAAGCCTGGGCTGCGACAGCCAGGGCCAGACCAAGGGCACAGGGAGCTGCAAATGGCCAGGAGATGCAGGGCTGAAACCCACCAGAGACTCAGGGCACAGCGTGTGCCAGCGTCCCTTCTCCTGGTTACACCACTGTCTCTCAAACACTTTGTGGCTGTTCAGGACCATTTTAGCTCTAGCTCCCATCAGCACCAGCATTCAGAAACAAGGTGGGTGTACCTGATTGTAGCTATGACTGTCCCTTCTCACAAACATCTCTCCTCTCTGTTCCTTGGCATATTCCAGCACTGCTCCTTGTTGGCCTGGCTCTGCAGGATGCTGTTGGCTGCCTCCTCCAATGTCTCCTGATCCATCTTCTCTCCTGCCACCCCATGCACAGCCCTGGGGACCCACCTTCCATAGCAGTCCGGTCTGCCAGTTCAGCCTGCCTCACAGCCTTGCTTCAGCCAACTTGCCAAAGGGCCCTTGATATGATCTGCCCAAGCACAGGTCCCCCTCTGATCTTTCTGGTGCTAAACTCCCCTTTTCTCCAGTCTCTCACTAGCTCTGTCCTCCACAGACCCCCATGCTCAGGGTTGAGTTCCTCGTTTCTCTGCGCTGATGTCTCCTCACCTGCACTTAGCTCCTCTCTGCTTTAACAACCAAATCCAAATCCATCCTTGACTCCAGTGGCTCCAGAAGTTTAACAAACACCCCAGCCTCACCAAAACCAGTGCTCTTCCAGTTCATCCATTCATTTTCTGTTCCCTCACATTCTGCTTCCTTCTCATGTCCACCTTCACTCTCCCACTTACACCTGAGACATCACTCACTGAGAGGAGCAGTCATTGCTCACAAGGTTCACATGAACAACAGCAAATGTAACAGACCTGAGTGCCTGCACTTCACATGGACCTGCAGGAGAGCCAGCGTGGGGAAGAGCTCCTTGCACATCTCGCACTCGTGGAACTTCACATCTGCAAACAAGGCCAAGAACAGAAAAGCGTGCACCCAAGATCTTCTACTAGACCCCTTCTGGACCAGAGCCCTGTTAATGTTTCAGCAACACCACACATGCATATAGACATGAGGAACATCTTTGGAGATAAGGCAGAAAAAGGAGAGGCCAAGAGCAAGTGAGATGCAAGGCGCTGAGGTGGGACTTGCCAGAAAAGACTGCTACAGGATACAAAGAATCTACTGTGATTTGCAGGTAAACAGGATGTGCAGCCCTGTCTTATCAGAGTTACTACATCTCTCCCAGAAGTCGCCAAGTGTTTTTGTTCACTCATGAATGGGCTGTTACCTGTGTGCTCTGCCTTGACGTGCTTTCGGTGAGCAGCAGTGCTGGAGAAGGTTTTGTCACAGGAGCTGCACTGCAGGGAGGAGAACTTGGAGGAGCGGTGATTCTGAGCTGCAAAGATATCAGGGTGGTGGGTCCGATTGTGGTACCATAACCCTGACAATTGCTGCAATGATAAGGATCAAACCATGGTTACAACACAAAACTGTGCCAGGGACATCATGACAGCAAGAAACCGCATGGAAAGCAACAGGGTTGTGCTCAGCAGGTACAAAACCTGCTCATCCTCCCCCAGGTCAACAGCTAACACCTCACTTCTGTTTCTCCATTGCCCCTGAAGAGCTGAACACTGCTGAATCCCCATCCTCAACTCACTCACTGCAGGTCTCCTTTTGGTGTGAATTTTTGTTCCCTCGTAGGAATGTACTCACACACACACTCCTACTGAGGCATGCCATTTGCAACATGAATATTTTTATTCTTATACGTCCTGGCAGCCAGAAACTTGGGTGAAAGAGATTCCCAAGGGTCCAGATGGGCAGGTATGTAGCCCTTTGCAGTTACGGCCCATCTCTCTCCATGGACCTGCCTTTTCCCTACAGACTCAGCCTCCTCTCTGCAATTTTTCCTCCTGCTGATCACGAACTGCTGCACTCAGTGCGCATGGCCAGGAGAGACATCCTGGTGCAGGAGCGGGCAACGGCAACCTCTGGCACATGAGACCAAATCCTTGCTGCACCAGCTCACCTGGTAAGCTTTGTCACAGATCTCACAGCTAAAGGGTTTTCCTCCAACATGGGTCACCATGTGGCGCTCCAGGAGCGACGGGGCACTGAAGACTTTAGAGCAGGTAGGGCAGGGGTGGTACTCCCGGGAGTGGGCTTCATGGACGTGCTTGCGGTGCTCCTGCAGGGTGGCAAAGCTCATCCGGCACTTCTTGCAGTCGTAGGGATCTTCGATGTCTGCCACCCGGAAATGCAACAAACAGGTGGCAAAGAAATCAAGAAAAAAAAGAAAAGAATTAAGAGCAGAATTCACAGGAGGAAAGAAAAGGGAAATAAAAGTTTACTACTTCCCAGATGAAAATTAGCACGGAAGTTTTGGCTTTGCATACAGATGTTGCTGTTTCTGCTCATATACAGCTTCCCGTGGTAGGTTCCCAGCAGCTTGCAGTTTGCTAGAAGACAGCCCTGCCATTTTTGGGGGGATAATCCTACCCACAGCATCAAATCACTAAAGAGTCTTGCTTTTCTTGGGAGGGAAAAACCCCACCATGAGACATTTAGCCTGCTTGCAGGCACTAGTAACACCTGCACAAGCCTCTGCTGCCATAGACGGGTCTGCCATGACCCCGCAGAAGCCATCTTGCCCAAGCCAGGGAGGCAGCTGGCCACACTCACTGTGGAAGGTCCGGAGGTGGATGGAGAGCCCGTTGGCCTGGCGAAAGCCTTTCCCACACTCCCGGCAGACATACGGCTTGTCCCCCGTGTGAGTCCGGACGTGGCGCGACAGCTCAATGGACTGGGCGAACACAGCATCGCAGTATTGGCAGGCGTACATCTTCCCTGCAGTAACAGCCAGGGTGAGAGCCTGCACCTAACAGGACAGGAGCTCTGCCTGGACTCTTCAGAGGAAGAGGGGAGAGACTGTAAACTGGACAGGCTTCCCTGGGGTAGCCAGAGCATCTCAATGCGAGGTCAGAAAGGTCCTAGAGGTGCTGAAGAAAAACACACCTGCACAGGGAGTATTAAATTATTATAGATCTCAAGTATCTGGAGGTACAACACACTTCAGGAAGTACTACATGCTGGCACGTCTCATGTTCAAAATTAACTGCCCAGCTGCAACATGGTCATGCCCCAGTAGCGGAAGGGGCTGGGTGCAGGGGCAGGAGAAGCACTAGCATGAAAACCTCCATGAAATTCAGTCAGAGGGAGGGACAGGAGAAAGCAGGTTAACCATAGGGAGGAGGACAGATCCCAACAGTTATGTGAGGAGACAGAGGAGCTCAGGAACCCAGGAGCAAACCAAGGAAGGCAGAGAGTAAAGCTAAATGGAGGAGCTGGAGAAAGGGATGGAGGAGAGGCAGAGCAGGGAACAGCAGATGAAACCACACAGGTGAAGAAGATCTGGGAGCAGCCTCCCAAAGGATGGGGAGGCTAGGGAAGCAACCAGGAGGCAGATGGAGGAGTAGGGCAGGAAGGAGTGGATGGAGCAAGCCAAGCCCAGGGCCACGCTCCCGCAGGGAAGGCTCACCCTCAGCATGCTTCTTCTTGGTGTGGTAGGCGAGGGCCGAGGCCTGCATGAAGGTCATCAGGCAATGCTTGCACATGAAGGGCCGGTCCCCCGTGTGCAGCCGCAGGTGGTTCTTCAGCGTGGAGTTGGCTGCAAACTTGGCCCCACACTCCTCGCAGGAGAAGGGCTTCTCATCAAAGTGCTCCGTCAGCTTGTGGTACTGCATCCCTGGGGAGACAGGCAGGACACTGGGGTGGCACTGGTGGGACCCAGTGCCAGCCCTGCCCAACCCTGCTGCAGAGGCATCACTCCACCCAGCCCGGAGGCCCACCAGCCCACCCGCAACACCAGGGGTCCACCTGTGTCCTCCAGCCTGGAGGTCCACCAGGATATCGTGAGCTGCCATAGGGAGGGCAAAGTGACTCAACTCCTCTTACTCATCCTGCTAAAGCAGCTGCAGAACTGGAACAGCTTGATTATTTTTGGAGGCTTTTAAGTTTGCCAGTAGCCCCACTTTTCCTTGATGAGCCATGTGGAAAACCAATTAGGGAAGAACTAATCAGAAAGCGGTTGTGCTCAGTGGGGCAGGAGAAATGAGCTGAGCTGCATTTCTCACACACAGTGCTCACAAAGCTGCAGGGAGGAGGAGGAGATTTCAGACTATCACTTTATTATATTGTCCAAACTTCTGTCTGTTCTGGTTGCTTCCACCAACCCTACCTGAGGCATGAGCAAACTCTCGGCCACAGATGTCACACGCCACGGGGAGACGCTTCTTCTTCTTCTTGGCCGTTCCCACCACCCCATGGACCTCTAGCTGATGCTTCTCCAGCTCCTTCTTTGTCGATTTGACCTCACTGCACTCCTTACACTGGATTTGCTTTCCTCTGGCCACCCGACAACGTTTCATGTGCACCTTCAGGCGGCAGTAGAAGTGAAAGGTCTTATCACAAGCTTTGCAGACAAAACTCTTCTTGGAAGAAGCTTTTTCTTGGTGTTCCTTCGGTTCCTTGGCACTGGCTCCTCCCACCTTGTCGTCATCTTTGTCCTGAGCTTCAACTTGGGATTCACGGTTCACCTTCCACTTCTTGATCCCAGGTTTCTCCCCAGTTCCCTCAGTCAAGAGACCTACAGAAACAGCAATTCCTGTTTCGGTGGTGACCAGTAGGACTGGGCACCAGCCCCTCAGTCTTCCATCTCCTGAATGCTCCTACACAGACAGTTGTCCCTGCACAGCAAGAACAGACACACATCAGACATGCTGTCCCATCACAATGGTGGCACATGGCTCTGCCCAAAAGTGGTCGTGGCAACACATGGTACAATGCATAAAAGAGTGGTCCTTGAATTTCTCCACCCATACACAGCAGGGGCTGGATTAGATTGGCAAGAGTCAGGGCCAGATTTTCCAGAGAGCTTGCTCCTCAAACAGGAAAATCAGTTGCTTCCAAGCATCCGCCTCCTGCTCAGACATGTGAAGTTACAGCCGTGATTAAATGTTTGAAAATCTGCGCCTCAGGTATGATACTGTCTAAGACTGCCATTGAGAGTGGATATTCAGTCATTAATTACAAGAAATCTCAGGAACACTTCCCAAATGCAAACTCTTTGAAAGGGAACAGATAATCTTGCTATGACCCTTTTGAGTCTTCTGGTTAGGGCCCTGAGGTATTTTAAATTGCTCGTTACATTCACTTCTTACAAAGTATAATGCTTTTCTGAGGCCCTGTAACACCATCATCTCAAAAAGCACAAGCTGTAAAATTCACCTAGGAATCTCAATCTACAGAAAAGACCCACAGGGAATGCACGTATGGAAGAAATCAAAATACAAACAGATATATTTGGCTTCTTTGCTATAATGAGAACCATGCAACTGTGTGGCCATGGAAACTAGTACAGACTTCTTTTGCCAATGCACAGGAAATTCAGCCTGTGCTTGCAAAACTTCATTTCTGCCTTTCTCGCTTTAGGGAGAGCTCAGCTAAGTGTCCTCCCTGCACAGAGCTACTGCCCTGGATTTCCAACAAACTAGAAACTAGGTGACATGTTCCAACTGACTTGGAAATCTTAAGATGTCAAGAGGTGACCCACCGACCTCTGAACACATCAAGGGAGAAAAACAGACTGGAAGACTGGTTTCCAGTTTGTCCTGCTCTGTCAAGATAGCAATACATGCCTTTTACCTCTAAGGTCTCTTCCCACATCCCTACAACCAACACTGTCAGTTTTTTTGACCCAAGTCAAGAAGTACCATTAAATCTCCCAGAAATGTTGAATGTCAAAGACAGTCACCTTGCTGGGCAGGATGAATGTGGCTGAAAGCCAACCGCATCCCGGGCTGCATCCCCAGCAGCATGGCCAGCAGGGTGAGGGAGGGGATTCTGCTCCTCTGCTCCATTCTGGGGAGAACCCCCTGCAATGCTGCCTCCAGCTCGGGGGCCATAAACAGCAGAAGGAGATGGAACTGTTGGAGCAAGTCCAGAGGAGGCGATGAAGCTGATCAGAGGGCTGGAGCCCCTCTGCTGGAAGGACAGGCTGAGAGAGTTGGGGTGGTTCAGCCTGGAGAAGAGAAGGATCCAGGGAGACCTTAGAGCCCCTTCCTACAGGGGGAAGTCTTCCTCTCCCCCTACAGGGGCCACAGGAAAGCTGGGGAGGGACTCTTGATCAGGGAGGGGAGCAATAGGATGAGGGGGAATGGTTTTAAACTAAAAGAGGGGAGATTTAGATTAGATATTAGGAAGAAATTCTTTACTGTGAGAATGGTGAGCCCCTGGCGCAGGTTGCCCCGAGAAGCTGTAGCTGCCCCATCCCTGGAGGTGTTCAAGGGCAGGTTGGACAGGGCTTGGAGCAACCTGGTCTGGTGGGAGGTGTCTCTGCCCATGGCAAGGGATTGGAACGAGATGATCTTCAAGGTCCCTTCCAACCCAAACCATCCTATGATTCTATGAAGATATGAGTACTAAGGCAACCAGGACTGGAAATGTCTAGAAGAACTGTCATGGCAGCACGGGTGTAACCTGAGTCAGATGACTCCAGAAGTGGAGTTTGCCACAGACTCCAGTGGGCCAAGAGCTGGCTCATGGTCCTCCTGCTCTTATGCCTGTGAAAATGCTGTTCAATTACAGGGATTACAAACCTTTAGCCTAGACAACAGCACAAGACTGTAATGGTATAAAAGCAGGGGGAGCTCTCGACTTCATTCCCCATTTAATGAGGAAATGCATAAAGGGGGTCTAGGAACAGCTCTCTGTTTTCAGGGGGATGCTACTACTCCCAGAGAACAGTTTTGAAAGAAAGCTGAAGCAGATCATGTGAAATCAATGGCTAGGTACCTGTAACCTGTAGTCCCACACCAGAGTAATATTATACATCCTGGATGGCAGAAGGAACCTTGCCTGATGGTGGAATACATGCTCAAAAGGCTTTCAAAGTCTACCATGAGACGGGAGAATAGGAGACACACTAAACTGTATGACACAAAGCTGATATGACAGTAAGGTCAGGTGTCAGGTTGCTGAATTTGCAGGTTTCTTTAATGGCATCAAGTACTACAGGCTGGCTGCTGCCTGAACAGAAGAGGGGACACATGGCACTGCTACGTCAGGGCAGCAATTCCTTTCCACTTGGCAGCCAGGATGTGTCCCAGAACCCCTTCTATGGGTGAAGACAACGTTTCATACCTCGTTAGAGCAGCATTGAGCAACAGACGTTACCCAGTCAGCTTCCATCCTCGGAGATGCAGGAAGCTGGGAGGTGAACCCAAGTGCTCTCATGAGAAATAAGCCCAGACTGATGAAATGACTGCACATCAAGTTTGAAGGGCAAGAACTTAGCATGCCTTAGCTATGCCCCTGGCTGAGCCTCCTGGGAGCAGACAGAACCCGAGGGCAAATGTACACCAGAAAGGTCCCAGACATGAATTCCCAACTGTGAGGTCCTCTGGGACTCTGGACCTTGCATTGCTTTCCATTCTCTGGTGGCAAAGACATTCAGCACTGGAAGAAAAACCCTGCATATGGCAGGGTTTATTATTATTATGGGTTTATTATAATTATGGGTTTATTATAATTATGGCATATTTCATACTGAGTTCTCTTTCTCTTTTGTAAGTGGTCTGCTGAGTGTATTCCTGGTGGCTGCTCAACCCTCCCTGCAACTCATGATAGATATTAGACTTCAGAAGCAAAAGTTGTCTTGGTGTGTGACCATCCCATCTCCCACTTCTTCTGTTTAAGCTGGGAGAAAATTCCACCTATCCCTTTGCATTTTGAAGGTCATTCCGATGGTTGCTGACACCCATGGTGGCTTCTAACACAGAATCTTTACAGGGGAGAATGGCATTTTGCTCACAGACCCTAGAGTTTAACAGTTTCAAGGGCTGACTCAAGCCTAAGTCAGATGCTAACTGTGTGTTTTAAACACAAGAATATGCAGAGGAAAAGCCTTCTGCTGGAGTTCTTGACGCACTGCCGAGATCTGAAAGTGAGGCATACCTTGACAAACATGATCTCCCAAGAAGTTACTGTACAGAGACCTGGAAAGCAGCTGGCAAGAAAGGAGGTTACTGAGTTGGCTGGAAGAGCCAAACTTCATCCTTGCAAGCACCAGCTGCCAAGCGTGAAAGTGATCCAACTATAGAAGTGACTCAAGGAGAAGCCAACAGCTTTCATATTATACCTCCACCAAAGAAACCAACCGATTACTTTGATGACGCTGAGTTTGATTGTGGATGGATGCAGCTTCCTCCACAAGGGATGCCTGGTGCTTTCAAAGTGCTTCAGCTCACCTAAATTAAGTATGAGATTTTTTATATTTTTTTTTTCAGTAGAGATGTAAGAATTGCTGCTTTCAAGTGGAAATGCAAACTGTACGCATCTCCATGCGGCACATATGTTCTTCAGAAATGTAAGATCTCCTCTGTTTCAAGTGGAAGCTCACATCCCTCAAACATGAAGCCCGCAGTTATCATTCATATCTCATGCCAAGAGCCACATGGTTACTGATCCATAAAGCCCAACATTTAGGGCTGGTAAGCAGTGATATCAGAGCTGAGGAGACTGGCCTAGAAATTAAGATATGGATATTCAGTGTAAAGATCTGTAGGATGCCAAAAAGGGGCTGGTAACTGGCAGTCCTCCTCTGGACACTTCATACAGAATATATATTTTTGTCAAGTAAATACCATTTTGCCAGGGCTCTAGTTTTTGATGTTGCTTCTTGCTTGATTTAGTCTCAACCTTGGCTTGAAGCCCTGCAAAGACACTTAGTAACAGCAGTCTGCTCTCTTTGATACTGGTGCCAGAGAAGCAGGCATCTGCCAGAGCAATCTAGCTGACTCCCCAAGTCCCTCGCTGGTAAGCACTGCAAGATGTCCAGGAGCTAAGGTGGGCTGCATGTTCTCAGGCACTTGCAATTCTTGTCGGCTTATCTCCTCTAGAGTCAGCAGGGCATCAGCCCTGGCACATCCCATGGTGAGAAAGGGTGAAAGGGAACGGGGCAGGTGCCTGCAGCATCAGCAGGAGACAGAGGAGGGATGGCAGATAAGAAGGATCACCTTTTCTCTGGAAATCCTCATCAGAGCCACAAGCGGTGAAAAAGCCGACTGGATTGGTGGCAGCTCTTGGTGGAGTTAGAAGAGAGGACCTAGATCTGAACTGGGCAGGAACACTGGATCTACAGTGTAGGACATCTCTCAGGGAGACCACTAAGGCCACTGAGTCAAGAAAAGGGAGCACAGCATGTGCTGTCACCCTCCAAGCCCTATGGCTAGAGCAGTAACCCAGGTCCCTGGTCTCTTCTACACGTGCACTGCTCCCAGTCAACCAGTCCCACCTGCCACCCCAGAAACACCTCCCCGTTGCTCAAGAATGCAGGCAAGTTAACAAACAGCAGCTTGCCCTCTGTCCCTTCCCAGCATGTGGGGAACATTGGTTTTGCCTGTCGCTGTCAAACACAAAACGATGGCGGGTGTCAGAGCCAGGAGGCTTGTGTTCACTCATCAAGACTGATTGTGGTCCTGATCCAAATTTTCAGACAAACCTTCTACCCCTAAAAAAAAGAGGAGACATTAATAACAAGCTGTTTACTCTAACTACCCAGCAATCTGCTAGCATTCCCACACTGCACCGTAAGCTCAGCAGCTCTGGCACCACAAGTAAATAGGGTCAGATTGACCTGAACCAGCACCTGTGCTTGGATAAAAATCACACTGTGTACATCCCAGTGGACTCCGCAGCACAAAGAATCTGGATGCACTGGGAACCACAATGCCACAAAAACGTATGGTAAGCAAGTCACATTTGCATCCTTTTCAAGAAAATGCAAACCTGCAGTTAGCTTCCTGGCCCTCTGTTATCTTTTTCATTAAAGCAACAAATTCTGTTAAGCGTTCTTCCTTCAAATGACGGATGCAGAGACACAATTCAGCTCAGCTGGAGAGCATCCCACAGCTCAGGGCAGGGTCTCACACATGGTTATTGCTACGCATTTGTTTCTGGAGTTCACCAAACTGCTACCTGCATATGTTTCATTCTACCTTTGCCAAACTAGTACAGTATGTAACATTCCCCTACTGCTGTGGGACCCTCCCAGGGGATCATTTGCTCTGTAAAGCGTATACATAGCAAGACCAAATTAAGACACTGTAAGATAATTAACTCGGAAAATAGTCTGGGACTACAAACTGCACCATCCCGGTCATCTTTGCACAAGACAAGTGCACTGTGATGTGACCTTTTTGCAATCAGCCTGTGAAGTACCCACACATACACAGAAAAAGTCAGGGATTATAATACAAGTCCAAACCCATACAGATCCAACAGTACCAGGAGAGCCAAAGAAACCCCACAGGTTAAGGATAAAGATTATGAAAAATAACTGAATATCAATACAAATTACATAATTAAGTTGCTTAAATGCCTACCGAGCAAGGGCTGGTGTGAAGGAATGCAAATAGAGTTAAGGAATACCAGTATGGGGTCAGTTACAATCTCTACAACCCTCGTAACATACAAAACTAATCTGGTGCATTTTACCAGCAGGAGAATGTCTGGATCCAGAGGTCACCCCTGTGAATCCTCCTGCAAGTACAACACCAACATCTGGCCAGGGGCGAAATGACCTCAGGCCACCACGACACTGAGGACCACTACCAAACTGCCCAAGACTCCCGTAACTGTGTAAAAGATCACAGAAGGATGAAAGCCTGTGCTTTTCTTACCCGCATGCCCCAGCTCCTGCATCACTGGCTGCAGGTCTGGAAAGGACTCGTGGACACTGCACAGCAGCTGACAGATCTTGATGGCCGGGACAGACTTCTCTTGGGCTGTGCTCAGAGCCGCTTTCAAGGAGGCCTCTGAACTTTCCTTCTGAGCAGAAATACTCAGTAGCTGGAGAAGTAAGAAGAAGAAAACATCACATGACAGAGATTATGGGCTGTGAAAGGTCGGGATTGTCTGGGTGTGAGGGCACATCCGCTTTATTTCATCTCTACTGCTGGGAACCTGCTTTGAGAAACCAGAAAAGAAATCCCTCTCCATACAGGTCTTTGTCCCTCCACTGATGTATGTGCACGAGCTGAGAGAATTTCAGAATTAAAAAAAAGTTACAACAAATTAAATTCTCAGACTTTCTGGTTTTGGTATTAGCTCACTTAAAACCACTTTTCCATGGAAAGAGCAGTTCCTCAATGCCTTACAGCATTACAAGCTTACCCAACTCATAAACCTGTCTTCATACACAACTCTCTCTGGGCTTTTCTCTCCCTTCCAAATCCAAACCTGCTTCAGACAGCCACTGCAAGGAGAATCAAGGTGAGGATCTGTGCATGCCCATACATACCTCACCCTTCCAGATCTCCAACAGCAGCTAACCAGAGCAGGAATGAGCAACTGCAGACTGCTTGATGGAAAAGGCCAGGTCATTACTAACACAGCCCATTTTCCTTGTTAAAGCGAAAACAGGCAAGGCACTCTGGGACGCTACACAATCATGGCATCTTCAGGTTATTTTCTAGGAGCATTTCATTCTCATATGTCCTGGAACAGTCAACTCAAATAGAAACCCACTCCCTGGCAGCTCCGCTTTCTCTAGGACTTCAGCACCCTTGCAGAGCTGAAACAGTTCTTCTGTGTTTGAATATGCATATTTTCACCAACTAAGAATCTCACTGGTAATTTCTTTTACCTAAGAACTCCTACAGAATTTATATAAAACACCCAACACACTCTTACTTCAGCAGAGGGGCATCTCCAGTTTTGGATGGCTTCCCCCACCTAAGTAATGCCCCTTGATTTCAGTGCACACTAAGTCCTGTCCACCCTTCGAGCCCCAAACCATGCCGGCTCCAAGAGCAACCCCTCGTACCTCTTTTACCGCTTCTGTGAGTCCCTCTTCACCTGGAGCCAAGTCCTCCAGGTCTGCTCTCTGCTGGATGGCCTCTGAGATCAGCTTGCTGTGCCGCAGGATGATCTCAATGGCTGTGCTCTCGCTGGTGGCCACTGAAAAGAAAAAGTAAAGGTATTTAAAAACACAGAACCCAAGGGGAAGCTGAAGGCCTTAGCTTCACATATCTTGGTCCAGCCCACGCCTGAAGCTGACCTGTTAACAACAGGAGTGACTTCCTTCGGGCATAAGAAACAGTGAGCAATTACAGGAAAGCTTTGGTTATACTAATTGCAGCACTGACATGCAGACTAAAACCCTAGCAGACCTCACTTTCCACTGCTTGTCCAACTTCCGGTGAGAAGATCAGGTTTTCCAAAGCACATTGCTGAAATAGACACTGACAACCTCAGAAGGCAGGCATGGTTCTCCCAAGACTCAGGATTTCTTCTCTCCCCCAATTACAGACATCCCATTCTGACTTTTGCAGAGAAACATGCATTTCTAGGCACAATTTGCCTCATCTGAGGACACGGATCTGACCCACGTAAAAAGCAGCCAGATGCACTATGTGCCAGAAGTGCTGGTTTCTCCGTGCTGAGCGCAGAGGGGATGGAGGAAAGGAGTTTGGACAGAGGCAGCTACCCCACAGGCATCTTACTGCTGGCAGGTGAACATCAGCTTTGTGTCCACAGGGCCAGCATACACAGCCAGCCTCTGCACAGCCTCCCTCTCTGGCCCCACAAGATCACCAACCTGAGTACTCCTCACACCTGCATGAGATTTTGACAACGAATTTTTGGGGAGAAGCACAGTTTAGGTTTTAAAGTATGAGAACTCAAAGCCAGAGGCTGAGGCTCTGAGGAGGGCAGGGTGGTGGCTGCACACAGACCTCCGATGAAACATCTGCTTTGAATCTGATGGACCTCCACATGGTTATTAGCACAGGATGGTGGCTGGCTCTCAAAAGGTTTGCTCATTATGAAACCTGAAGGCACAGAGCCACAAGCAAAGCAGATGTGTTTGCAGACAAAAGTGATTTTCCAACCAATCAACTGTTTCACTGAGGACAGAGGTGTTGAGACCCATTGGAAGTAAAGAAGTTCCTGCCCAGGGAGAGGGAAAGGAGTTAGAAAGCAGCTCCTGCCAGCAGCAGGGATGGTGTGGGGGGACACCAAGGCCATTACCTGCTTGGAAGAAAAACTCTGCGCCGGGTTGTTTCCGGATCTCCTCCATAAGCAGGTTCAGCGGTGCAGGTTCCCGCACAGCCAGCAGCAGCTGCCAAACAGCAGAGACCGACAGAGACTGCTCCTCCAGGGCTGCCGACACGAGGGAGGCAAAACCACCGGCCTCACGCCTCACAGCCTGCTCCATTGCCTTGGAAAGACCCACAGCAAGGCACTAACAAGGGACTCCATCCATCTGCCCTGCGTCAGGCTTACCCACAACCGTGGCTCCCTCCAGACCCAGCCTTCCCTTGCTCCTGCCCTGCTGAAGACCTGGCTCACAGTGCAACTCAAGCAGTGACCACTTGGAAGCCCAGCTCTTCAAATCACAGAATGGTTTAGGTTGGACAGGACCTTAAAGACTATCTAGTTCCAACCCCCCTGCCATGGGCAGGGACACCTCCCACCAGACCAGGTTGTTCCAAGCCCCGTCCAACCTGGCCCTGAACGCCTCCAGGGATGGGGCAGCTACAGCTTCTCTGGGCAACCTGGGCCAGTGTCTCACCACTCTCACAGTAAAGAATTTCTTCCTAATATCTAATCTAAATCTCCCCTCTTGCAGTTTAAAAACATTCCCCCTCATCCTATTGCTCCCCACCATGATCAAGAGTCCCTCCCCAGCTTTCCTGTAGCCCCTTTAGGTACTGGAAGGGGCTATCAGGTCTCTCTCCACCCAAACACATCAGCCATTTCCTCAACTTGCTCCAAAGCTGAGCATCTCCCCTCAGTGCTCAAATCAGCCACTCTACCTTGCCAGCCTTCAGCTTCATATACATTACCTGCTTCACTCCCACTAGGGGATAAGAAAGAATCATTAAGCGGAGTCCTGCTGGAGGACTGCTCCAAACCAAGCCATCACAGGTAGTAAATCAAGTCCTCAAGACTCGATCGGGATTCCAGATGGGGACTACAGCTCAGTATCTCCTTGCACATGTGCAAGAGACTGCTTACCTCTCTCTCAGCAGGAGCCAGGCTCTGTGCAGCAGAGATGCCCTGCAGCAGCATCTGGGTGTCTGTGAGGAGATTCACTAAGTTTTCTCGGTATCGTCTCAACAGTTTGGCTCCGTAATCCTCTGGGCTCCATTTGGCTGAACACACGTGAAGGAAAATAAGAACAGCTCAGCTTGCAGCATCTTCCCAAAGGGCTTCAGAGCTGGGGAGGAGGGGGGGAACTGAAAAAGTCAACGCAGCCAGCTCTCCCTGGGTGACTAACACACAGCCTCAACATGACAACTCAAAACTTCTCCAAACCAAACGAAGACAACACAGAACATCCTTTGCCCGCACGCGCCTACAGAAGTAGGTCTCTGGCACCCAAATGCCCTGCACATCTCAGTCCTGGTCTGTACCCAGAAGACGAAATTCTCAGTTCTCAGCCCTGTTCAGCAGGTAAATGTGTGGTCTTGTCTGTGAAGACAACACCTCGAGATGTTCATCAGCCTCTTCTGATGCTCTGGAATCAAGGAGACCCCATTAATGACTCCTAATTGTAGTTTCAGTGAAAGAGGCCTGTAAGTGAGAGTCTTTGATCCACTTCATTGAGAAGGAGCTCTGCAACACACTGCCTCAGCGGTGTATGACTATCAAACATTTTACAAACATCCAGATGGTCCAAGGTAATCAAGAACTTAGCAGGCTGAGTTGTCCTTGGTGAAAAGGTTAAGGAAACATGAACCAGACTTGTGATTGCAAAGCGCCAGTAACACCCTATTCTCTCCCTTACACAAAAAAAAAATATGCACCTTTAACCTCATTCCTTCTTCCTCCCATATCTAATTCCAAGCTGGGTCTGCTGTGGTTTGCCCTGATGAATCTGAGGAATCTGTGTAACACCACAACCCTTTAAAAGACACCCCAGGATCAGGACACAATGGACTAATTCAAGAAAGAAGAGCAGTGTTTATTCAGGATAATGAAGAAACGGGCAAAACACATTGTGTACCAAAAGTAATATACGATTGTACTTGTTGCCAGATTACTTGATAAATAAAACTGGAAATTGCTAAATAGACGAACCTGAAAAGAACTTTTTTCACTGTTGGAGTTACTGAATTGGAGAATATGCATAGTTATACTTTTGTTGGAGAAACCAAAACAAAAAAAACCCTGTAGTTCATCCAAAACATCTGTGCATGTTTTTTGTTTGTGTGCTTAGGTCTTTCAATCATTTTAGTTCAGTACCAAATAGAAAAATCGATTATTTGCACAGCACCACTTGGGAGAAAAGCAGCTAAATACACACAGTTTGGTGAAAAGAAAATACGGTCTCTGGGACCCAGAAGACACACAGTGCTGGGTAAGACAAGAAAGCTCTCCAGAACGGTGATGGAAGCAATGGCAGGCTGTGGGAATAATCAATGGAAGATTTTGAGCTAATAGGAAAAACTCATTGGACAAAGACTTCTTGGAGACACAAGTCTACTCCCCGGCAAAGTTAAGGAACCTCATGAAGCACTTGAGCTCCGTAGGGTTTAGGTATGACTTGGACGTACTTCACATAGATCAAGGGATGGTTTACAAATAAAAATATTTTCCCCCCTCTCCTATCAGAATATTTCTGATTTTATTACACAAATTTGAGTTGTTATGAATGCACTCTCAGTTCCACTGCCATACCAAGGTGAGGTCCATAACCACAGCGTGCCCTGTACCACTGTACAAGACGTCCTCCTTTCTGTTAGTAGGACAGCACAGGACATCAAAGGCTGCCATCAGCGGCTCAAATCATCCCCTCCCTCTTCAGTTCCATGATAAGAAATATTTGTGCTTCTGTTTGTTCAAGCTGCAATTTGAGGAGATTCAGCTCTATGTAATTAAGGAATGCTCCTCCTTGGAATGGGTATTATCACTAGATAATTAACCATGTTGGGAGTCTGGTGTTTCAAGAAAGCAATCGTGCTTAACAAATGACAAAGCAAACTGCCTGTTGGGAATGTTTGCTACAGAGGAAATTATCAGCATTATGAACACAGTTTTGCTTTCTATTAAACACTCATTTACATTCCACTGCATGTTAATTTAGTTTTTAATTTTTAAGTGACTTCAGAGCTGGTAAATTTGCCTCTCTATCTGAACTGCTCAGAGGTGTGCCTAAACACACCCAAACTTGGAAGGCTGTCCCACCAGCCAAAACGTGAGGACTCACCCTGAACCACCACCGGCAGGCAACAAACAATAAAACTCCACCAAAACAGAAAGAAGGGGACTAGCTGTCCAAGATAATGTTGTCTAAAGGGGACACTAAGCATGACACTCCCATCAGCACACTCTGCTCCACACGGGAAACCACAACTCAATACCCACAATGAGCAGAAACACTACCCAACCAAATGCACAGCCCACAATCTTCCTCAGTCACAAGAAATTCACAAAGACTGAAGCCAGGTAAGACATTGCCCATATTTAATTTCAAGACATCTACAGCTTTGGGGAAGTTTTAGGTATTTGCTTTCAAAGCCAGCAAGTACCGTGAGTTATAGTCACCAATGGACCAGAGTTTGGTAAAGATGTCTTCACCTATGGAGGGTTTATTAAATGTTCTATTATGGAGACACATGCTGCTACTTTTCAGTGACTGAAAACCAAAAAGTAGTTTGACACTGTAGGGAGCAGTCTCCTGTTTTCCTGACATGACATCCTAGTTTCTACCCTGTCAGTGTCAAACCAAAGGAAGGAGCCCAACAGGCTTCTGCCCTACACTGCTCATTTCATTGAAATCAGGGGCTTTCTTGCTGGCATAGTGCTCCTACCCCAGAGCTCCTTTTTTGTTTGCATAAAAAGGCCATCCCATTCCTTTACACGAAACTAAGATTTTAAGAGCACGCTGAAGTCCAGACAAACATCCAAAGTTCCTGGCAATCCCCAGTCCCCAGAAGTTTAGTATACCCATACCTTTGCCAGCAGTGACATTTGCTGTTGCCACCAAGCTGTCTAGAAGAAGGTGGAGACGAGGGAATGATGCTTTCACAGCCCCCAGAAGTTTGACCAAACTTTCCGCTTTCAGGGTTTTCTCTTCATGCACCTTCCTGAGCAGCTTGTCCATGGCTTCCCTTTGAGAGCCACTTTCACAGCAATCCAAAACTACCTGCAACAAAGCAACAGCCAAGAACCTGTTTGTGAAAGTTTCCTACAGACTCTTGGATCTGAAGAGAGATCAGAAACAGGAACAGTATCATAGTTCACACTACTGCAATAAATCCATATCCACTGCTTCCACTACTTCGATTAACTGGGAGGTGTTATAGGGTGCTAGTTACAAGAACATCTAAACACGTCCCACGTATATCTGACATATGTCACCTTGAAAACTACGCCGGTGTGTTCTTCCACCAAGTCTAGCTCTTGGAAGTGGCTGACAAGCAAAAAGCATTTTTTCAAAGGAAACAAACAAAAAAAAGACTTAAAGACAGGATTCAAAACAATATTTCATTTAATATTTTTAGCAAATACTTTTAAAATTGGCAGTCTCTTTTCCCTTGTCTCCCCAGTTTTTCTGCTTGTCAGCGAAAGACAGGGATGGAAAGAAAAAAAAAGGACTTGTTATTTAAATAAGCATCCTATTAATTGAATGATTATTTCTATGACGAGGTCACATGAGACAACTCTTACGTGAGATGCAATCACTGTAGTTTGGAAAAGCTCTAGTATGCCACTGTAATACCTACAAGGCTCCTACAAGGGAAAAACAGTTGACAAATACAGGTTGACCTCCCCTCTGCAAATGCTGTGCTCTTAAGCGTTTGAAATGCAGGACTGGCAGAAACTCTGCAGGTCACCAGTCCAGTTCCCTGCTGTCATAAGCACTACACTACGCAGCCCCATTAATAAAATTACTAAGATCTGTCCTAAAACTTGTTACATTTCTGCTCCCTTTCCCCTGGCTGGAAAGCTCTTCCACAGTCTCATTCCCCTGTTGATTCTTCTAATTTTCAGCCTAAATTTATTCATGGCCAGCGTACACCCATTTGTTCATGTGCCAACATTATCTTTTAGCTTAAAAAGCCTTCTAAACTCTCTGAGGCGTTTACCCTACCCTTCCTCTCCAATTTCTTTATAAGAGCACAATCATACTCCCTCTCAGTCTTCATTTCACTTGTCTAAATAAGGCAGCTCCTCTCGTAAAACATCTTCTCCACTCCCCTGATCTTACGACTGCAGACCTGTCTCTGCTTCAATCTGAATTCACCATTTTTGAACAAGACTGGAACTGCACGCAGAAATTTCAGATGAGGTCTTAAGTACTAGTTCTCATTACTGCATCTAAATGCACGCCCTTCACGTTATACTACCACGTCATTCAATCCCCACTATTTAGTTCTGTAGCCATGTAATTCTTCTCCCTCTTGCAGATCCCCCTCTGCGTGGAGTTCAGAGGATCAGAGTTTTGCTCATCAGCAAGTTTTGCTCAGCATACTTTGATACTTTTGTGTCAATAACATTACTGTTAATATTAAGTATGTTCCAAGAATCCCACAGGTAATCGTGTTCCAACCTGTCAGTCCTGCCTTCAGCACAATCTGTGGATATGTCCCAACAAGATACAACCTTTTTTTAATATCACCGCTTTCTCTAGTTTAACAATTTCCTCACATGAAATTCAAATGCTTTGCTCAAGTCTAGATCGAGGCAGAAAAAGACGTTTTTGTCTCATTGAGTAAAGATTCCAGGTCAGGTAGAAACAATTTACTTGAACACCCTTTGCTGCATTTTATCCCTTTTTTTTTCTGTTTACACGCAATGCTCCAGCTACATGCATCCTCCAGCCTCTCCCAACACATATTCCTGTGCACCCACAGAGCTGGCTGCCTGGATCACTGCTTCCCTCACCCAGATATCTGTCCTGGTCATCAATTGTAGAAACCACTCCGAACTTGGAAAATACAGTAATAAACCTTGCTGTCACGCTCATAGCCATGTGTCAGCTTCTCTAGCTGCCTGGGGGATGCCCTTTGAGCTGTGGTTTCACTTCAACTGCAGGAAATTTCTGTTTCCATGTCTCTCCTGGACTTGTCTCTAGGCTCAGTCACGAGTTTGAGGGTCAACTCTTCTCATTATTCTTTTTCTTTACTTAATTAGGCAAACGTTGCTGCTGGTCTCAATACAGGCCGTGATGCCCAGCAGCCTGACGCACCACAAGACTCTCTTCATACCTCTAAAGTACATTTCTTTGCCTGTCGGACATTTCAGCCATTCCTTGCAGGTCCCAATACTCTCCCGCAAGTGATTCATTCACTCAGTTCTGTAACGTCTCAAACAAATTCTCCTCTCTCACTGAGGGTGCAAACTTCAGACAGTTCTCCTACCTTTAACATAAAAGAAACTAATGCAACAGCTCCTCCTGCGCTCTTACGAGCAGCTGATCTCATTAATTACTTTCTCTCATTTCCAAAAATCTGTCCTTTTATAGCCAAAACTCTGTTAGTGAACCTGTTGACATATCCTCCCATCTAATTCACACTGAGCTGACTCTGGATTGCTCAGTCTGAAGTCATCTTTTAAGAGAAAACAAAAAGGGATACAAGAGCAGCATCTTTTCGGAAAGCTCATGCTGTAACCTACCACTGCTCCCAGGCAAGTGTCAACAGGCGCAGGAGTGATGGCCCCAGCAGTGGGGAATGCGGTGCTGACATTTTGCAACTTGTTTTGACAACAACCAGGTGAGACTGTCAGAAACAACAGGACTTCTCCATCCCCTGGTGCATCCAGTTAGGATTGCTCCTGCAACAGCCAGTAACCTTGCTCATGTTGTCATTCGTACCCATCCTAGCTCTGAAGCAGCTTGGTTTGAACTTCAAGCCGTGTAAGCACTGGAGCCAAAGGGGAGGGAAAGCACATAGTTCAAAATGCCCAAGTCCCCTCTAGAAGAGGGCCTGCACAGAAAGAAAGGATGGGTGTTCTTACCAGCTACTCTGATGCTCCAGGTTCAGGGCTGTCTTCTGGACATATCGCTCTAAACTCTGTGATGACCTAAGCCATGGGACACCACGCACAAGTGGTTACCTGCTCTTCCTTTGTATCCAAGTTTCCTTCTCTTAAGTGAGACTCTGCACCCAAGCCATCCCCCAAATCCTCCACCCTATCTCCCCACATTACAGAAACACCAATAAAGCCGTGAAGTTAAGCACTCAAAAAATAGAAACTCTAGGTAAAACATTCCCCAGAAAAACAGGGATTTACAAAGGGGCTTCACAACACATCATGTACTGATTTTCGAGCAAAGAAAATCAGACTTGCTTCATGCATAGCTTGGACCAGGCACAGAAAAAAGGCTGTTACACGTAAAACTCGCGCTTGTCTTGCTGAATAAATGTGTAGCTAATGAGGCAGTGACTGTGAGAAGAAAAAGGAAAGCCTCATCTTTATGAACCCTCGGAGAACTAGATCCTATCTCTGCCAGCCCAGAGCTCTAGTGCAATCCTGGATGAATCAGGTAAGACAAAACCTTCAGAGGTAGCTGCTAATTCCACGTTTGTTTCCCCAGCACTGCACCTGAGACACCAGAGATCTCAACTGCACATATGCCACAGGGCCACCATTTTAATCAATTTAACTTCTGAAATTATTAAGCGCTTTTCCACTTGTCCAGAGGGGGAAAAAAATAAACAAATAAACCAAGCCAGAAAAAAAGGGAAGCCCCTGACAGTCAGTCTACACTTTGCAATTTCTGCCTTATTTTCCTCTGCCACAGCAGGGAAAAAGCTATGCACCCAGTCTCAGTGGAGTGCTCCCCAAATCCATTTGTTATTTGCTGGGAACCTAGGGGCTAAAACAAGAGCATGAAGGGATCCCATAGAGAGGAGGAGGATTTTGTATTCGGAGCAGGATTTGAAGGCTCTGCAGCAAATGGAGCATACAGTGACTGAAGAGGATAAAAAGAAATACTGAATAACACTACCCCTTCATCAAATGAGGCAGGAGTCCCGCAGCATATGATGATGCAATTAAAGGCTGTATCCTGTGCTTAAGGAGCAGAATTATGATGGCAGAATGGTTTTGGTATATTGTTGGGTTGTTGTTTTTTTTCCAATGGGAAGGGAGATAAAAGATGGCTGCATTTTAACTACCTAATTTCATGAAGACAAAAAGAAGAGCGCAGGGAAAAGTTGCAGCCTTTAATAGAAAGGCTGTACTGCAACATGAACAGGCATATATGAAAAATCCTAATCTCCCCACTGCTGATGTAGCTTTCATGGCTAGAAGCTCAGCTCCAGGCACCCCTGCATGGGTCTCTGCTGACAGCCGCAATATCCCCAGCAGATACGGAGTCCTTTGCTGCATTCACACCTTGCCTTCTCTCACATCCCCATTCCAGGCTCAGCCATGCTGCTTTTGGAGGGGAAAATTCATCAGCCACCAGTCACACCCCAGCCCATGAGAACAAGGTAGATGCCTTTGTTGGCAGCACCTTCTCTGGCCCTCCTGCATGGAGCTGTGCCCATACCCAGGGATGGTCCAGGATGGACCCTTGGTCAGGGAGCAAGACACTATTGAGGGACTTACAAGCCAGGCAGAGGTTCTCAGCCCGCATGTCGTGGCTCTAGTCAGGCTTACTCAGACAGAAAGCAGACATCATTCATGCAACTGAGCACAACAGTACTTGCCACTCGCTACAATCCTGCGTCAGGGGAGCTAACTGATGTGACGAACTAGGACAGGAGGTCTGCAAGCTGTGTACTGAACGCAGCACGCTAGGGCACCCTGCAAGTTTCAGCTGCACAGGCAGGGTATAGGCAGCTCCTCCCAAAAGACAAAGGAAAGCAGGTTATACACAATATTTTGTCCTCTATGGCTTCTACAAATCAGCACACATAATGCAATTGCTCACAGGAAAGCAATAGTCCTCCCCACCAACTGCTGCATTCAACACATCAAAAAAAAATATTTAAAAGCAATCAGTCAGTGGATGTGATACTCTTGCAGGCAACTGTGTGATAAGAGTTAAAGAAAAGAGTTAAAGCTGGGAGAGTCAGCTGAAAGTTAAGCCAAGTACACGAGGATGTAACGGTAGACAGGCAGCGCAGAGGTGTTAGTGGTTCTGCTGAAACCAAACTCCACTGCAGAGCCTTCTCTGGGCTCAAAGAAAGGCATTTTCAGGGCCTACAAGGAATATCGGGTGCCTCCTCTGTCCCAAGCTCCACTTGCAGGGGCAGCCTGACACTGCGCCAGGCAGTGTTCATCCTGCTCTTGAGGTTGCCTTCACAGATCAGCTTTCGCTATTGCCACAGTTCAGTGCAGAAGGACGTGAGACAATACACATGCGCAGCCCATGCTGTGCAAAGGAGGGGGTGAAACTGCCAGGTGAGGCAAGCACATCACTTGGCAAACCATGCAGTAAGACAGAGCCTCAGACACACATACACACCTCCTTCACCACCTAGTTTTCCTTATTTCAGATTTTTTTACCCGCTTCTCTGAGGCAGTCAGGAATCCCTCTTCTGCCGCCTCCAGGAACTCTACGATGGGGCTCAGCCGTGTCACGCTCTGGATCAGCTCCTCCCTGCGTCCCAGCAAGCGAGCGGTCAGCGTCCCTCCCTCGTCTGTGCTCTCTGGGGGGAAAAGGATTCAGAAACACAAGAGAAGAAACAAGTCAGTCTGAAGGAACTGACAGGCTCCTGAAGCGAGTGAGACTCTGTGAAAGATCTAAGTGAATAGCAAAGCTCATCCCAAGCACAAGCAGCAGAGGAAAACCACTTTACTATTCTCTTTAAACTCTATGAAAGGAAAACGTCTCATTTATCTAACAGAGCACAAAGCCATAAAGCAAGCTGGAGGTTAACACCAGGTTTGCGAGGCCACTGCTTTGTGTCAGACTCGAGTAAGAAAGGAGCTTTCAATCCTGAGGCTCAGCTGTGCTTTGACCCATGCTGGCTGCACAGCCATCGATCCAGCCCTCCAGGCAGCAATGGGGAGAGCCCTGCGCTGCCTGCACCCTGCTGCTGCGGGACAGAAACACTCCAGGGTCTTGGCCAGCATGCAATAAACCTCCTGCACCCAAGAAAGGATACAGGGTTTCTGGAGTCCTGCTTTGCCTGTAAGGTTGCCCGCTCACTTTGCCAGAGGCTGCACCCATTTCTCTACCTGTTTGCTGCGGGGCTTCACCAGTGCCCCCTTCCCACTCCAGCAAAGCCGCTCTCAGCTTGGGATTCACATCCTGAAACAGCTTCAGTAAAGGCACGAGGGTGTGAGCATCCAGGGTGTGAGCATCCAGGGTGTGAGCATCCTTCACTTTGTTCAGCAGCTTCTTGAACACCGACTGTTCTCCTGCCTCTGCCAGACAGGCAACCACAGCCTACAACACAACCGGCAAATGCAGGGAAGTTTTAATAACACAGTCAACTGCCCCATACAAACCAACACAAAAAGCAAAATCCTGGGGGTTTTGTTCAGGGGAAAAAAGTTAAACAAACAAACAAAAAAAAAACCCCAAACCTCCACAAAAAAAAAACCCACAGAGACACAAGCTGAGCTCGCTATCAGACAAGGTCCTGCACTGAACTCATGCTCTGGTCTGCGGCCACCAGCCCTGGCAAGGAGGGCAGCAAGCCCTGCCTCCCAGCTCTTCTCTTCACAGCGAGTCCCACAAACTGGAGCTGGTTTCACCACCAAACGCATCTCTTCATTTCTTTCCCTGACAGCCAAATGCCTGGTCTAAGGGACCTGATAAAACATGGTTTAAACACCGTTACTTTGGAAGCCCAAGGCTAGGGCAGGGGATACTAGATTTCACCGCAGAACAAGTAGAAATCACTTGCATAGAAAGCAAAGAGCATTTTAAGTGGACTTTCAGGAATCCCCGCCCTCAAGTCACAATGGAGTCACATCTCCTAAAGAAAGATTTGGAGAGAAGGCAGGCAAGCACCGAGTGTCGTGAGCTCTCAGCACACCTGGTTATCACGCCCAGAGCTCCAAAATCCACTCCAGTGACCCGAAACAGCAACCAGAGGCAAACATGCCTGCGCAGCTACGGAAATAAAAGGAAAAGAAATAAGCCGTAACTCTTGCTCCCATTTCCCTGGAGCCCTTTAATGCTGTAAATATTGCCCCTAAAGACACCCGCTCCCCAGCTCTCCAGGAGAGATGCCAGCCTTTCAGAGCAGGCGTCCTTTATTAGAGACTCCAGGGATGCTATAAAAGTACCTTTGAAGTGGAGAGCTTAGCCCAGCTCCAGAGAGAGCGGCCATTTTCTGCTGTCATTGTCATTTTTATTTCTATGATAAAAAGACTGAATGCAGCTCGGGGCCGCACCAGGGGGATGGTGGACTTGCTTTTCCTAGCAGGTGTAAATGCTCATATATTAGGGCAGCGTGACAGCGCAATGACCTATTGCAAAGAGTATCCACAGAGGGGAAGCTGCAGGAGTCCCAGCTCTTACCCGCTAACGGCATTTTTCCTGCCGAACAGAGAAACGTGGACATGAAGGGCTCTGTTATAAAGGAAGAAAGGAGACGCCACAGACGTGCTGAAGAACAAGCTTAAAGGTATTTTTTTTAATGCAAACATTAATTTGTAATGAGACTTGATAACCAGATCATGTTTGTTCTCAAGGTTTGCATGCCCGGCCCCTTCCAGATCAAAATGATCATGTAAAACACAAAATATCTTGACTCTTACCATCCTAAAGGTGCTCAGCACCCTGCCAAATACATGTTTTCACTAATATGGGTGAAAAGTATCTTGCACTGTTGAAATATATTTTTTTCTTTTTAATTTTTATTTTTTTAAACTAAAATCAGAACAGTATTGCTACCCAGAGCTCCAGGTAACATCCCTTTCTCAGCGCATGGTTTTGGTTAATGGAAATGAGTTTTCAGAAACTGAAAGGCTCTGCTATTTATAGTCTCCTTCTGGAAGACCTTTCCTCGGACACGTTGCTCAGTGGGAACAACAGCCTTTTAGCATTGTTTTGAAAGAGCACACAGTGCATTTTAACTTACTTTGAAGCACTAACAATTCCCAAAGATCCTGGGAAAAACAGAGAAATACTGATATCAGCTGGAATTACAGCTTCCACTTAGTCATAATGTGCCCACGCATTACAGCCTGATCCATTAGGCTTTCACTGCCTGGGACACTTGCAAAACTCTTCACAGCTAAATTGGCACAAATTAGCACACATCCAGCTTCCAGACTGGAAGAAGAGATGGGCTCTGTGAGCAGGGAACCCTGCTCACCAAGATCTGGCTTAAGCTAGAGCTGTGCCACCAAATAGGTTCAATGTCCACTGAGAAGTTGGGTCCCAGTTGAGGGTATCAGTTCTGGTGGCCACAACACTACTAACTCAGTAGCTTAGTACCACTATGGTCAAACACCACAAAACAGCACTCACAGTTCATCTCTAACCCCCCCATGTCCATGGCAGCCCCAAGGCAAGCTCTGAACAGGAACCTCTGCAGGTAACGCCGCAGGAGGTAGGTCACCTATCTCTGTATCATCTCCACATCTTCCATATTTTTCCAGCTTTCTTTCCTAACACAATCAATTCCTACACCGTTGTGCCCTTTCGTCCCACCGCAGGATCTCCTGCTCTGCCCCATTGTTCCTTGTTATTTTCTGCTCCTTCCAATATGCCTGGCTGCTTTGGGTGGGAAGATGCACAACACTGCTCATGCTGAGCCACAACCTGCTTTTGAAACGTGCATGAGCTGAGTTAGCGCTGTGTCCTCCCAGCCAGATACTCATCTCCCTCTTCAACACTCCTAGTAAGCTGGTGCCTCCAAGACCTCCACCTCCCTCTCCAACGTTATTAAGTTTTTTTGGGGTTGGAACAGGGATGCTCAAACAGCAGGGAGCGACCCTGAGCCTGGGCTGGGCTGAACTCGACTGGTGTGCCAACCTGAGGGATGTCCTGGGCCCTGGAGAGGACCTCAACCAGATGGGCAAGTAACGCACATCCCACCCGAGCATGCAATTGCCCATAACTGAGACAAAAGAGGAATGTGGGGAGAGAGGGAGAGGGCAGGTTAGCGCAGCCACTAGCCCGGCTGGCCAGCAGCCAGGTAGGCAAGCAGGGTTATGGATTTTCATGCTTTATCCACTCTCCTGCCCCGACCATGAGAGCATATCTCTGCAAAAAGCCACTTTAGTGACTATTATTGAGTCATCTCTCTCAAGCATCAGCTTTAGAGCGAATGCAAGCACCCAAAGGGTGGTGAGGAGGGGTCTGCGAGAGACAGGCTGGAAAGCCATGGGGGGTGACAGAAGAAGCCAGCTCCCTTCAGATCCCTCGCTCACAAGCCGAGACACATTTACTTACAAGACTCCCCCCTGAACTTGGTAAATCCTGGGCCGGTACCTCAATGCTGCTTCCATTCCCCAAGGAGAGCTGCACTGGCCATTTAGCGAGCTGCAAAGTCCCTGACTGCAGGAGGCTGGGCACCACGGGGAAAATTCCAGAAACACAATCATCTGTCCTCTGTGAATGCAAGCTGCTTTGGGTTTTTTTACTCATTTATTTTTGATGTCTATAAGGTGAAGAAAATATAAAAAAAAACAACACTCGAAACCTGCACAGACAGAGCCACTGCTCACACGGTCGGTGGCATGGACAGCACAGGGACTGGGCTATACACACCTGGACCACGGAGAAGCTTGGAGGCTATGACCGCCCCACAAAGTCGTCAGCTATCACTCTGCACACAGTAATCAGAGAAAAACTACGTTTCCATTTCTGGTTCAGAAATCTGAAGTGCTTTTTATTCCAACCTGCATTTGTACATGACTGATGAAGCAGACCCCAGCACCAGCAGGGCTCTGTGGAGAATGCTGACCCCTGCTTGCTCCACACAACAGGAACAAAAGCTCAGCCCAAACTTCCACACAAGTACGCCAGAACAGGGGGAAAAAAGTCCTCCAATGTTGTCACCACAAAATAAAACCCTCACACCCTATCACTCCTAATCAGGATGCAGAAGATAACGGGAAATTTCTTTCTTCTGCCGCATCCAGAAATCCCTGCAGCTGCAAACTAAGGACGACAATAATTGGACAGGCCTATAGGCAATGGAAATGATCCACAAGCAGTGACATTTATTCTACGTGGGAGAATGAACGCTCCCCCACTTCATCTGAACCCAGCAGTAGAGGGAACAAATGAGCTGTGCAATAATTTGAATTGAGTTTCTCTACGAGAGCACGGGAAGATAAGACTTGACACCGGCAAAGCTCTTCTACGCTTCCCCAAATTACTGCAATTTCAGTCTTGTTCTCATTTCCAAGCAGGTTTCATCCAGGCCAGAACCAAATTAGATACGAATAGTTTATGTGAGATACACAGAGAGACTCTAAAACAAAAACAACCCCAAAAATCACATCTCCCTACACAGAAAAGCAACACGTCTGCACTTTTCATCCCAGGGAGCAGAACATAACACCAAACTTAGCGAGAAGCAACAACTCTCACAAAAGCAAGCCCTGCACCACAAACCTCCTTGGGGGAAAACCCCACGGCCTAACAACTCTCCACCGGAGGTAGCAGGAAATAAGGCAGCAACACCGGAGGGGAGCAGACAGGAGGACTGCAGGGAACAAGGCACCCGTATAGGTCGGAGCTCACGAGCAAAGGAACAGAAATACAGAGGCTACATCCAAGGCAAAATGTCACTGAAAACAGAGGAGCTAAACACCAGGACAGCCTCAGCGTCAACAGGCAGGCTTGCAAAACCCCCACGAACACCTGCAAGCCCCCACGCTGCCCAGGCTTTGCTCTCCAAAACACGTCCCTGCTTGCCTATAGAGATAAGCCACCTACAAAAGGCTCCTGAGTAGAAGGAGGACATGCTCAAGGAACGGGAGATGTCCGCTACGGCAGGGCAAGCACACCCTGCTTAGTGCAAAGAAACGGCTTCTCAGCGGCTTCCAGACCGACTTTGACTTGCCCCGAGGCACCTAAGAGACTTCAAGCAAATAACTAGCNTCTTTGGAGCTGAACCTGCACTTTAAGCATGACTTTAAAAACACACCACTGTGTTTCCCCCAAAGAAAACAACGGGCCCTTGTAGGAAAAAGCAACACTGTCTGCTGGAAACAGAGCCCAGGTTCAGTGCCAGTGCCCACAGGTCCTGCTTGTCCCAGAGGGGAGCTCAGAGAGGGACAGATCTGGCTAAGCCCTTGCTTACAGCAGGCTGCAGTCTGTCCCCTCCACTGCCCT